>JAODAL010023224.1:0-63113 GCA_025379985.1 Phyllomedusa bahiana
AAGCAAAAAAAGGGTTCCTGTCTTTTGCCGTTGATAGGTATGGCAGGCTGGGGTGGACACCTCATGGAAAGAAAAGAGAAAGAAAGACCAGCATGCAAAGGGTACCAAAAAGGAGTGGTCATCTGGGACAAGGAGAGACATGTGGGGTGTAAAACGGTGTTGGGTGGGCAGTTTGGGAGATTGCTGAAAGAGAAAAATCACCCTTAATAGGCGGATAGAGTCACTAGGTGCCAGCATATTGTATGGTTGGGCTGGTATTCATGCAAAGTGCCATGTGCCAGCACCTTTGCACAGTTGGACTAGGTCAGACAAGAGAGTTTGTCATGAAGTGTCACTCATGAAGGTGTTGTGTCTGGAGTATACAGTGATGGTGATGATTTGATGTTCCATACCCAGATTGATTAAAAGAAGTGTAACGTCCTAAAGTGAAAGAGCCATGAGTAAAAGCCTGGATTTCCCTGAAGAGTTGTTGTTTGCTGTTTATTAAGTGCTGGTGCACCACACAACTACTGCTACCATCTCTATTACTCCACCCATCATCCACAATACACCCCCAACCTACCTGTTTCTCTACAAAACTTTGCCAGTTTTGGTTCTGATGTAGATCAGAATTTTACTTGCTTTTTATCCCATGTAATATCTGTAAAAATAAAAAGCACATGAATAAAAATGAAGGTATTTCCATATAAAAGTCAGGATTACTATAAAGCATTAACAGTCTTGCTTTTACTACATAATATTTTAGAAGATAAGATACAATAATTGTTTCACTTTGCAGGCCAGACACAGAGGAACCCTCATTTGTCACAGTGCTTTAACTTTATTAAATGTCACTTGAACACAAATAGGAAAGAGTATAGTGTAGGAACAAAGCACGGATAATGTTATAAAGAAAGATGTTTCTAGTATTGTATGTTAGCAAGTGCCTCAAAGAAAAAAATGTTATTACAACTGCTTTCTAAATTCTTAGTGACCTGATAAGCTGGACATAAAAACTTAGATAAACTACAGTAATATTTAAAAAATGCCTCAAGAAATTGTGCATAATTGTTCAATATGGAAGAAAAAGTCAAGAAAATGGCTCAGCACTGGTCTTCCTAATAGGCCAGTTTAGTTAACTGACCATCTCCAGTATTATTATTACTGCTACTTTCATACAAAATATATAAACCATTTGAAGACTACTTTTTATCAAGGGAACCTGACAAAAAGATTTTGCTCACCCAATTTTGCATCAGTACCTGAAGAGCAGCTGCTATGGACAACCTTGGACTGGGGTGACTGGGGCCCAGAAGTGGAAACACTTTTTGGGGGCCACCAGTAAAGTTGATTCTTGGGGCCTACTATTGGAGTTAATCCTTGTGGCTCAACTGTAAAATTTATATTTGGGGCCCTCCAGTGGAGTTTATTCTTGGGGCCTTTCTACAGCTACTACACATTACTACAAATTACTTTTTTTACTCTGTCTCTTACTTTCTGACTTTCTTTTTATGACTTTCTCCTTGAAAAGAAACCTCAGGACTGTCATGCCCATAAACCCTCCATTCCGAGGCCCCACTCAAGGTTTCCCCTGCTCATCTGTGGCTGAAGATCTGAAGCATAACTTGAATTGATATGGTCCCATATGCAGGGAACTAAATGCAGGGAACTAAAATTGAAGCATTAATAGCAATACTTAATGGCTCTGATAATAGTGCCAATTACCAGTGAATCCACATAGTAGTGCTATCTAGCAGAAAGCCTTCATCTTCTTATTTCCAACAAAAGAGTACAATGTTCTTGCACAATTGGGTCCTCTCAACCTCTGGAGCCCATAGCAGCTGTTTGGGCTGTTGTGGCCACAGTTATGCCAGGCTATAGTTTCTATAGTTGTCCTTTGCTCAAATAGGTTCATGTTACCATGAATAACTTAGTTCCTTGTTTTTTCCATTCTAAGGGTGCTTTCACACGGTGCGTTTTTGACGCGTTTTTTATGAATTTTTTGGGCAGCATTGATTGCTGTGCCTTTCTGCAGAAAAACATGTCAAAAGCACGTCAAAAAAGTGTCAAAAATGCACTATGTGAAAGCACCCTAATAATAAATAATTCTGCTCAGACAGGCTTAATTGACACCCCTGAAAAAAGCGTACAACATCACAAGTGGCGCTAATCGACCTTGTCCTTAAGAACACATTATTGTACTACAGCTGGATAAGCAAATTTAGGCAAGCTGAAACAGACCCTGAACCTTCTAAAATTCAGATGTCCAAACTATTGCATACATCTTAAAGACCTTGGCCCTTATGTATGAAAACTGTCTAGCAGTAAGACTGTCTTTGTTGCCCATAACAACAAATCAGAATTCAGCTTTTATTTTTCCAGGGTACTATATGCAAAGAAAGCTAAGCTCTGATTAGTTGCTATGAGCTCTGATTTGTTGCTATGGTCAATAAAGAAAATGTTACTGCTAGACAGTTTTTATACATAAGGCCCCTAGATTTTTATATTGTTCAGTTACCTTCTTCACTTAAAAGTAAAGTTCATAAGGCTGCATTTAGACATAGTAAGTTTGCTATGGATTTGTAGTGCAGATGCTATAGCAAACTACAGCACATTACATGTGGACAGGGGTTTGTAAATACCATACACATTAGGAAAAAAGTTTCTGCAAAGATGATTAATGTAGAAAATCAAATAGATTCTCCCTGGGGATTTCACCCCTACAATGTATGTTCTTGCACAATCTGCAGCTGACTCCTTATGTAACATAAAATTCAATTTGCACCAAATTTAATGGAAAACATGAATTATACCACATTAGTTATGCATTTTAGAATGTTTCTGCGCTTTGTCTGACAAAAGGGGCTTGACCTTTTCAAAAGGGCATGGCTTTCAGGAAAGGGGTGTGGTATACTGTGCAATGCAGGGGGCCAAAATCTTGGCACAACTAGCGGTATAAATTAAGCTAACCAATAGATAGTCTGAACCCACGCCAGATTTATTAACACTATGATAACTGTGGTGGGTTGTAAAAATGTCTAGTCTAAGTTTACACTGTTTAAGTATTAGAGAGCGTTGATAAATGTGCTCCATTCAATATAAACTTTTCACTCACATAGGGCGACATGTATGAAAGGGTTTTTCACACTTTTTCTGGCATACAATGCACCTAACGGCCCGGGTACATTTATATGTACCCAATGAATGTGTTTGGCGCATTGTTCGAAGCCTGACGTTTCTAATGCGCCTAAATGAAGGGTGTTCTGGGGGCGTTATAGGTGCGACCACACCATTATTAGACACTATATGAAAAGGGCAGCAAAACTAGGCAAATTACGCTCCGACAGGGAGGGCCCATCTCAATGTGGGGTGCCGGCCTGAGGAGCAATGGGCAGTTTGCTGTAAGGGCAAAAATATCTAATATTTTTTTCATTACACCAGTACTTAATAAACGTAATTTATTATAATTACTAACGTATAAAATATAATTATTTTTAAATTTAATGAAAAAAATTATCATATAAAATTAATAAAAATAATAAAAGTCCCCAAAAAATTAAAAAATTCCTATAAAATGTATTTAAAATTAAAGAATCTAAAACAATTTTTCATTAAATAAAACCCTGGTGTTTAAAATTTTTATATTTAAAATTTTTACTGCATTAAATCTTAAAATTTTTTATTTTTGCTGCTTTTCACCCCTTTAAATTTCCACTACAGCAAGGCCTGCACAAAAAGGTTTTTGGGGGGCCCCTTGTGATCCTCCAAGCGGGATTGGGTACCGTATTTCTATTAAATGCCCGGGCATTCAAAAGACTTCTCCTTTTATTTTAAAACCTATTATACCCTTTTAAATAAAATGTTAGGCCCCCTTAAATTATGCCCCTTTAAATTTTCTTAATGGCACCCTACCCACCCCGGCAAAGGCGGGGTAAAACTTTACACACCCTTTTTTAAAGCAAAAAAACCCACTTTCATTAAACCCACGGGCATTTAATACACTAAAAAATGAGACTCGATTTTTCCCACTTTGACCCCGCCTTCCTTTGCATGTCCCCTTTTTAATGTTTCCCTTTTGTAGAGTCAAGAATTTGTCATTTTACAGTTTCTACAATTTGTGTGAAATGAATTGCCTTTTTATTTTTGAATCCTTTGTAACAGAAAAAAGGGAAAAAAAGCACCACCCTTTTAAAAATTTCTTTGCAGCACCTATTCATCAGCGAAATATTAATGTATTGTAATGTATTTATAGAATTTTGTATATTTTTACTCTCGTGTCAGCAGTTACAGTTTTTTTCATTGTTCATTTGCTTTGTGTGCAGAGTACGGTGTCTTCCATATAAAACATGTAGAAGAAATTTCTGCCAGGAAAAAGCAACAGGTCTTTAACATAATACATTTTCCTAGTCAGACAGCTGATCCCTATAGAGATACCCTCAGAGGTGTCAATGCAGAAACACACACGGTGACATGACTGCACAGGATTAAACTAAAAGGAATTTTTCCATCTTGTTCCCATAAGGTCCCATCCAGATCTGCGTCAAACGAAAGGTACAGTAAGAAAAAAAAAACAAAAAAAAAAAATAGCGGGTCTCTCCCCTTTTTCACTTCAAATTTCCCCGGGAGCCAGGCAGATGTTTGGACCCATTTTAAGGGGAAAAATATGGGAATATTCCTTTAAATTCTGTCCATTGCTAAGCATCTTTTAGTTGTGTTTGATTCCCATGTGAATCTTTAGGGGAACCAACTACCTATCTAAGGATTTATGCATATGTTTCTATTTTCGATCCATGTGGTAAGAATCTATAACATGTTGTTCACAGCCTTCCAGAGGCCTTAAAGGGGTTTTCCCACTACAAAGATTAGCTTTTAGCATATAGTAAGGTAATTGAAGACTCTTTCTAGATACATTGGGCTTTTAATTTGATCTTAGTCAGGAGATAAGAGAGATTGTATCTGCTCTGAGTGCACACATGAGTCTCTGAGTTACCATCCATATCTCCCTTTCTGGATTGACAGAGAGTCATTGAGCAAGGAGAGTTGTCACCATGTTTAGAGCTCACTCTGGAGCAGAGTCTTTATTTCTAACAAGATTACATTAATTACCTGACAAACAATTATTTTTACTCCTTAAGTCATGGTAGCTTTGCTTACTCTTTCTTTGTCTCCTGTACTTATGTCAGTGTAACAGTACCAGCTACTATGCTAATCACTAGAGATGATTGAGCAGTGAAAAATTCTAGTTCGATTAGAACCTCGAACTTTAGTGTGTTCGGTTCGAGGTTCAATTCGAACTAGAACTTCGAACCCCATTAAAGTCAATTGGAGAAGATGTTCTGGTTAATTTTTATACCTATATAGGTGAGGAGAAGTTGGAATTAGCATCCATAACAGTAAACTGCATACGTGGAACAACTTAGTAAAGAAAATTTGGCTCTAAGAGTGTCAGAAAAAAATTGAGAGGCTAAAATACTTCATTCCTTTCAATGGCTAAATGAAAAGATAAGGACAGCCGGTAGCAGCTGCTATGGAGCCCTGCATTCTGAGGGGGCCCAAAAGCCCCTTTGAAATATTGGAGATTTGGAGAAGGTGTGTTATACAATTACTAAACCACCAAAACTGCAAAATCAGAACTTTTGGGCACTGAGTACGATTTAGCAAATCCAAGCACTCTGTATAATATAAATGCATGTATATGAGAGTTAGGCATTATGTGAGCCTGCAAATGTCGCCAAATAACAGTTTCTGGGTGTGGGGAAGATGCAATCAGCAATACCAAACCCCCTAACTATTGATGCCTATGGAGAGGAAAATGCTATCTAACTAACTAAGAGTACAGTTTAGAGAGTGAGCTGAAAATGGCATTCACAAGGCAATACAGTGAAATATATATAACATGGTAATGTGATTTTAGCAGCCAGTGAGAGTCCTACACCTCAGTGATGACGTTTTTGACACTTCTCTGTGCTCTGCACTGATTGGATGGCCGCCAAAAGTGCAGAAAGGTGATTGGATGGCCGCCAAAAGTGTAGAAAGCCATTGAAAATGAAACTGAAAATGGCGTGTAGAACTAGAATTTTGCTCAAACGAACAGTAAAATGTTCGGTTCGGTTCAAGTTCTAAAAATACGAGAAGTTCTACTAGAACTTAACTTTTCTAGAACAGTTCAATCAACAATACTAATCACTGCTATAGACCCACCGACAGCCTGACCAGTCTGCGAGTTTGAAGCTGCATAAAATGCATAAAAGTGGGTGGTATCTATGCAAAGGGGGTGTGGCCATCAACTTTATAACATAACTGTTTATTTTCAAAGTCTTGAAATGTTGTAGACACTTGAACAGGCATAGCCTTAGTTAAGTATTGGCCAAAACGTGTCATATTTATTAAGAGGCATTCTATTTTTCACAATTTTAGATCACTTTACTTCAACACTCTTTTTTAAAGATTGAAATATAGTTAGTACGGTTGAAAAAGACATATATCAATCGAGTTCAACCAAGGGTGAGGAAACATGTGAAGAAAAGGGAGGGGTATTGTAGAACAGTGTTAGCCATAGAAAGCAGTTTAAGGGTGTAGCGTGAAGGAGGTACCTTCTACAGCATAGGATAACTGATGAGTGGATATACTGTATGCAACTATTTAACTTTGTGTCCTTTATCGATTCTGAGTTTGAATATAAAGCCTATGCGACATGAACCAATCTGTGCTTAAAGGAAATATTTAACTCCTGATCCCAAGTGGCGATCAGACTGGATCTACGGTAGATTCTACATAATTACATTATGTAATAATTTTACATATATTTTTTTCCCAGGTATTAATTGTGTTTTCTTAATTCTTTGTGCCTAAAATGAATAGCAAATGACTATTATTCTCCATAAACTGCTTTTGTGGTCAGCGCAATAATATTTTTTAATTCATCTAGTTTTAAGAATATGTTAAGAATTGTAAGAATAATTTTAAGAATATTCATTCCTGATTGGCCTCCAAAGCGATTTTACAAAGTATCATTGATTTCTTTGCCTTTGGGACAGCCGTGACATTCAGGTGCACTTTCACAGGCAGGACTGGCCTCGACGAACAGAGTTCTCTGTGGGAAAGAACAACATAGAGTGGAAACCACTGTGAACCACCGCAAGGTGCTGATGCCACTACTACACATCAAGATAGGGCTCATAAAACAATTTGTTACAGCTCTCTATACGGAGTCAAGCTTTCAGGTGCTTCCAATATCTTTTCCCTAAGCTGCCCGAGGTATAGGTCAAAGCTGGTGTCTTTATTGGACCACAAATCAAGAAGATCCAAGTGCAGCGAATTCCCAAAAATGCTGAATAGGAAGAAAGTGGCTTGGAACAGTTTTGTTGCAGTGTTTCACAGCTTCCTAGGCAATCACAAGGATGAAAACTATGCCCATCAGGTACAGACTCTTATAAAGAACTATGCTGCAATGGCCTGCAGGCTATCACTCAAAGTCCATATCCTTGACGCCCATCTTGATCAATTCAAAGATAACATGTGGGCTTATTCAGAGGAGCAAGGTGAGAACTTTCACCAGGATTTAATGAACTTTGCATGCTGTTACCAAGAACAGTATGACTGGAGCATTATGGGAGACTATATTTGGGGACTGATTTGTGAAAGTGATATAAAATGCAGCTGAAAATCCAGAAAATTTACTCATTTTTGAGCTATTATACACAACATTGATCAAGTTAAATTCTAATTTTAGATTTGTACTTAAATGTTGATTGTTTCTCTAATAAATAAGCATGAGACAATATTTTGTGTTATCTCAATGAATACAAAAAAATTAGTGTAGGTTATTGTCACAAAATCAAAGTTACTGAGGAATGTTGGTGTTTTTAACAAGTTTATATGTGAGTAGTTGAATTTAACACTTTGTAATATTATTTTGTTGTCAGTAACTAAGTCTTTAATGAAGCCATTGCCTGTTCCTATTGTGACCAGCTCCTGGGGCTGGGTATTCCACAGGTTCACAGATTTTGTGGTAATGAAGGCTTGTCGCCTCTGGGCAAGATTGACCCATTTTTTTTCCAGATTGAGGGAGCACCCCCTTGTATTTTATTTAGGGGCCATTTATATACTTATGATATATTAATATATCTCCCTTTAGACATCTTTTCTCAAGTCTAAATAAGTTTAATACTTGTAACCGTTCCCCATAAAGAGATACTCCCTGTCCTTTATTACTTTAGTTACTCATATTTGTACTTTATCTAACTCCAGGAAATCCTTTCTATATCTAGTGCGCAGCACTGAACAGCACATTTCAGATGAGATTGCACCAGTGCATTGTAAAGTGTTCATATTATGTCCCTGTCCATCTCTTTTTTAATTCATGACAATATCCTGCTAGCCTTTGTCACAGCTGGTTGACATTGAGGGCGACATGTATCAAATTTGGCATTAACACACCAAATTTAATGCGCTAGTGTAGAATGCGCCTGATTTATGAACCTGCTGTACAGCGGGTCATAAATCAGGTGCATTCTAGTGCTCGGGCAACAGTTCGGGATCAGGTAACATACTTTGAAAGTGGTATACCTGTGCCAGCTGTAATGCGCCCAGAAATGCTATAGCGAAGCTACAAATATGTAGCTTCACTACGATTCTAATGCCCTGCCTCCTGAGATCGGGCACATTACAAAGTTATGTAATGCGCCCGGGAGTGGCATGCGAGAAATTTAAAAATGTATGAACGGGGCTCTATGAACGGGAAATCTATAATCTAAAAGTATACCCTGTTCTTCTCCCTCTTGGACCTTTATTGTTTGCAGATTATTAGATGCATACATTTATCCACATTGAATCACATTTGTCAAGTGGATGCTCAAACACGACACTGCCACACAGGGTTGCCATCAGTAATTTCAGGGCCCTGTACAGCCACAGAATAAGGGTCTCGCCTCACCTATTACCAGTTATTATCTAACACCATATCTGCAGGCCTCTTGTTTAAATTTGATCTGGATCCTTTACAGGAGTACTGCCAATACTGCCCTGATGGTACCCCTGATGCCACATGCCCTGCTGAGTATGTGTATGTGGCAGTGCTGTGTTCAAGAAATACTGCTGTCTTCTGTAGGAAACCTTTGAATTGCTAGAGTTATATGCAAGGTATAACTAGAGTAAAAAAACTTTGAGCACTTTCCCTTTAAGGAGCTTTAGTTGATGTTAGCAGGATGCCATATTAAAGCTGAGCCAGAGCAGAGCTTTTAGTATTAGACCCCACAATACGAACAGCAAGTGTTGAAATGCGCAATCTGTGGCATACACTGAGAGCATTTTGTCATGTGACGTCCAAGTTCAGCATGCACATTAAATCCTGCGTTGTTACACGGAGCTGCAGCTCGGGAGATGCTGTCACAATCTGGTAAACTGTTTGCTTGACAAAGCTTGCTGGGCTGCTAAATAAAATGTGCATGTAATGCTTTTACATTGAAAGCATAGGTAGGAATGCAGTCCTAGCAGGGAAGACAGGATTACAGACATGAAATGGATGCTTTGCCAATGGTGACAGGGAATGAGAATAATGTTTAACCACTCTAATGCCTCAACTTTCAAAACTACGTATTCATAAAACAAACAGTATGAAATCAGATAGAACAGAAAACTATGCTCATGATTCCACTTAAGACAATACCAACCTTGGATTCCAAATATGTTTTTTACTGTAAGATCTTAAACATTTTGGTGATAATAAGGAACTGATCATTTACAGTCAAGCAGTTCAGTAGAAAGGAAAAGATTTAAAGAGATGCAAATGCAGCAAAGCTTGATATCTAATGCAATAGCATACATGTGGTACAGAGCATGACCCCAGTATCGTAGAGTTGCTTCACTAACACCATGTCTCATTACTCCAAAAATGGTTCCCCCTTTTTCCTACCTGTTATTTTTAGTTCTCTTTTCCTCTTAAAAACTGGAAATAACAATAAATAATATAATATATGCCAAATAATGTTTACTACATTTATACCGTATTTTTCAGACTATAAGACACACTTTTTCCCCCCAAATTTGGATGGAAAATGGGGGTGCATCTTATAGACTGAATGTAGTGTCTCAAGGCAGCAGGAGGCTGGAGTCAGGTGGTGCTGCGGGCTTGCTGCTGGGGTTTAACCACTTAAACATCGCCGCCGGCTTCCTACAGTGTCACTCCTCTCGAGGCTTCTGCTGTGGGCGATGGCTGTTCAGTGCAGCCAGCAGCCGTCACTAACAGCAGGGATAGAGCTGGGTACATCTCTGCTGTTAACACTTTAGACACCTCTGCAATTTGGACCGCAGCCTCTAGCTTAAAGGGTTTGTCTAACTACATGGACTGCTTTTTATGTTAAAGATCTTGTAGGTAACAAGCATAAATGACTAAATGTAACTTCACCTGGTTGATACCTACTGTTAGAATGGCAATTAAATACAATAGAAAGAGCATTGAAAAATACAGATCGGAAGTGTCAGCTTTAACCTTCTAAAAATGTACAAGGTGTTTATTAAAATCTACAAAAAGGAAATAAAATTGGCCAATATAGAGAATGAAAGGCAGGTAGCCAAAAAAATCTAAAAAACAATCCAAAAACTTCTTGAAGTATATGAAGGCAAATTAAAGAAAGGTAAAAGGCACCAAAACAAGCAAAACTATCACATGGGTTCCCTAGTTCCATAGAAGTATAGATGCACACAATAAATTAAAAAAAATGCATAGGGGAACATGTATGAATCCTGGCACTGACAGGCCAGTTCTAAATCGCTTAAGGCAGTGTAGAATGTGGCAGAATGTATGAACCTGTACTTGTGCAGGTCATACATACAGGGCAGTGTAGAGCCAATACCACAAGTCTGGCTCAGGCATCACCTTTACCCTGGTCTGGCTGTTCTTCCGCAGGTCATACATAGAGGGCAATGTAGAGCCAATACCACAAGTCTGGCTCAGGCACCACCTTTACCCTGGTCTGGCAGTTCTTCTGCCCGTCGTACATACAGGGCAGTGTAGAGCCAATACCACAAGTCTGGCTCAGGCACCACCTTTACCCTGGTCTGGCTGTTCTTCTGTATGTCATACTTTCAGGTGCAGTCTAGAGCCAATACCACAAGTCTGGCTCAGGCACCACCTTTACCCTGGTCTGGATGTTCTTCTGCAGGTCATAAATACAGGGCAGTGCAGAACCAATACCACAAGTCTGGCTCAGGCACCACTTTTACCCTCGTCTGGCTGTTCTTCTGCAGGTCATACATATGGGCCAGTCTAGAGCCAATACCACAAGTCTGGCTCAGGCACCACCTTTACCCTGGTCTGGCTGTTCTTCTGCAGGTCATAGATACAGGGCAGTGTAGGCCAATACCACAAGTCTGGCTCAGGCACCACCTTTACCCTGGTCTGGCTGTTCTTCTGCAGGTCATACATACAGGCGCAGTGTAGAGCCAATACCACAAGTCTGGCTCAGGCACCACCTTTACCCTGGTCTGGCTGTTCTTCTGAAGGTCATACAAACAGTGCCGTGTAGAGCCAATATAACAGGTCTGGTTCAGGCACCACCTTTACCCTCATCTGGCTGTTCTTCTGCAGGTCATACATACAGGGCAGTGTAGAGCCAATACCACAAGTCTGTCTCAGGCACCACCTTTACCCTGGTCTGGCTGTGAATAACTGTTCTGTGCCTAGATTTGACATCAAAGAATCATAAATGTATCTAATTCTAAAAATGTGTTGTGACACCCCCAGAGGGCCCCTAGTCTTTGGACTTTGCAAAGGTATTAATGCCTTATAGGTAAAATTGTTTTTCAGTAAAAAACATTTATCATACAAAATTTTTGTATGAGTGTTGATCCAGGTTTGGAAAAACAAGGATTTATTTGTTTTACTCTTAAAGGATATTGGCTCATGTTTCATGTAGAATTTTTTATCTTCCTCTAAATCAGTCAGGTAAAAAAAAAATTTTGTTTTCTGTTTACATATGCCCCTTCACTTTAAGGGGTTTTTCTTACCATACTGTTTCACATAGTCACAGGCAGCTTCAGACTCACATTGTCTGTGTCATGATTATGCCTGACACACCCTCGGCTTTTGGCTCTGGTCGCCGGTCACGGACGTTGCGGTGAAAACCGTGGTTTCTGACATAACACCTTACATTTGTATTTTCTAGTGTTAACTTGGTCTTCCTCCCTGCATTCTTGATTGATTCCTGGCCAATGCCCGTGGACAGGAATCTTCCAGCACTCCACTGGTTAATCTTGCTCCTTGTTGGTTTCTGTTAATTGACAGCCCTTTGTTCCTATCAGGTCTTCTGTAATTTTCACCCATTACCTTCATCCTTTTGGTTTCTGGCAGGTATTTAAGTGCTGTTATACCTCTTCCCCTTGCCTGCTATAGGCTTTACTCCCTGTAGTTCGCCCGCTATTTTGCCTGCTGCTCTTTATTGTTACCTGACCTTTGGCTTTGCTTCTGACTATTCTTCTGCCTCCTTTATATGTACCGCATCTCCTGTCTGTTACATGACCTTTTGCTTGGACTCCGTTTATCCCTTGCCTCACGTTTTTGTACTTCACTGCCAGTTCTGTTACCGACTTTGGACCACCTGACTACGTGTATTTGTTCTGTGTTTGTTTGTCCTTGTCTGTGTTGCACCTTGACTAGTGCAGCCATCAGTCTTCTGGTTAGGGCCGGCCTATTAAGGAGTCGGGTTCCACAAAAGGCAGGGACTGGGGCTGGGACCAGTGTCAGGGCCTCACTTGTCTGTGTCTTGGTGTGTGTCCCTGACCGGTCCCTGACAGTCTGATTATCATATTTAGCTGCTCTGTATTAAGTTGAGCCTTACAATGACAAGTCCTGGAGGTTTAATCTATAGGAAACAAAGCTACAGAACTCTAAGGAGTGAAAACAAGCGCTTGTTATAGGTAAATATTCTAATCTTGTTAGAGATAAAGATTCTGCTCTGTCCGACCATGGTGACATCACTCCCTGCTCTCTGTCTAATCAGGAAGGGGGATTTGGACAGTAACCTAGATACACTGGTGTAAAATCAGAGCAGATAAAATCTCTCTTATCTCCTGATCAGGCAAATATCAACAAAGCAATAAATTTAGCAATAATTTTCATTTACCTTTCCTTACAAGTTGAAAGCTTATCATTATCATGTCAGAAAACATCTTTTAGGGCTTGTCCCCACGGCACAGGTTTTCCATTGGTTTTACAGACGGTTTTTGGATTTGAAAGCCGTCTGTAAACCAACTGTCAACTTTTTACATTGACTTTAATTGAAAATCCATGCAGCAGTCCCCACTGCACGGATTTTTCACCGGACTTTTTTTACACCAGCGGCGGTCTGGAAAACTTAGAACATGTGTCAGGGCTAGGTGGCGCTCAGCTTGTGGGAAGCAACAGTCTGCAGCAGCTGATTTGCGACCCCGCACTGATAGACAGTCTGCTGGCAGCTCTGTGAGTGACAGAGGCCCAGCCACTCTGGACAGGGGGCGTGTCACACCAGCCAATGGGAGGACCCGGAGACCGCTCCAATCAGCTACAGGGGCAGTATCCGGGAATCCCATTTAAACTCCCTGCAGGCTGAGTGCGGCGCCTGTGATATTCTCCTGGCTGCCTTGCTACTTGTGCTTTATATTGTGTTTTGCTTATCCGTGTACCAGACCTCTGCTTGTTGTCCTGACCATGTCTTGCATTCTTTTGTACCTCGCTCCCATTCGTGTTTGACCTCGGCTTGTTTACGTTTTCTCTCTGGATCTGATTTGTGGCTTATCGTTCCCGATTTGTTATTGACCTGGACTGTCTGACTATTCTTCCTTCTGACAGCCCCAGCACTCTAGCAGCTCAGGGACTGTCGTCCAGTTGGCGTCTGCCGCCTAGGGCAGCACGTCAAGTAATACAGAGGTGGAGCAGATTCCTGTATTTATTCGTGACTTTGCTGAAGTATTTTCTCAAAACAGTCGGAGATTCTATCCCCTCATAGATCTTATGACTGTGCCATTGACCTATTGCCTGAAGTGAGATTTCCTAAAGGGAGGATATATAATCTGCTAGGTCCTGAGAGAATATCCATGTAGCAATACATTGCAGAAAGCCTTCAGGCATAGCCGACCTTCTGTGTCTCCTATGGGTGCAGGGCTTTTCTTTGTAGGAAAAAAGGATGGAGGCCTCCATCCATGCATTGAACACCGTGAATTAAATAAGATAACGGTAAAAAAAACAATACCCCTTACTCTTGATTCCTGATCTGTTTAATCAGATCCAGGGGGCAAAGTGGTTTTCCAAACTGGACCTGAGAGGTGCCTATAACCTCTTCTGTATCCGAGAAGGGGATGAGTGGAAAACCACGTTTAACATTCCTGAGGGTCATTTTGAATATCTGGTTATGCCTTTTGGGTTGTGTAATGCACCCACGGTGTTCCAGAACCTAGTTAATGATGTTTTCCGGGAATTTATTTGTTGCTGTTTATCTGGATGACATTTTAATCTACTCAGAAGATTGGTCATCACACATTAAACATGTACGACAGGTATTGCAAATCTTGAAGGAAAATAGGTTGTTTGTCAAGCTTGAGAAATGTGTTTTTGGGGTACAGGAGGTACCTTTCCTTGGGTATATCCTGACTCCTAACTCATTTCGTATGGACCCCTGTAAAATTCAGGCTATTCTCGACTGGGTCTGGCCTTTGTCCTTGAAGGCCCTACAGCGATTCTTAGGGTTTGCTAATTATTATTGTAAATTTATTCGTAATTTTTCTGTCTTAGTTTGGCCGTTGACTGACATGACTAAGAAGGGGGTGAAGTTCAGTAATTGGCAACCTGAGGCCATAGAAGCGTTTGAGAAACTTTAGCAGTGTTTTGTATCAACTCCTGTGTTGATTCAAGTAGATCATAGCAAACCCTTTGTCATCGAGGTTGATGCTTCTGAGTATGGTGCAGAGGCGGTCCTGTCTCAGGGATCCGCTGCTATGACTAACCTTTGCCTTTGTGCCTTCTTTTCACGTAACCTTTCCTCGGCGGAAAGGAATTCTGACGTTGGGATTCAGGAGTTGTTGGCTATTACGTGGGCCTTCGAGGAATGGCGCCACTTCCTCGAAGGTGCCCAGCATCAAGTCACGGTTCTTACTGATCGTAAGAATCTCACCTTTTTAGAGAATGCTGAAAGGTTGAATCCACGTCAGGCACGTTGGGCATTATTTTTTACGTGCTTCAACCTTGTTGTTACGTACAGACCAGGTTCTAAAAAATTTAAAGCTGATGCGCTATCTAAAAGTTTCTGTGCCAGCCACGCTTCCCAGGAGGATCCGGTACCTATATTGCCCAAGGAGACTGTTGTCTCAGCCATTTCCCCTGATTTGGCCACTGAGATTAAGACCCACCAGGATATGAGACCTGGCAATTGTCCTGTTTCGAAGGTCTTTGTTCCCACGCAGTTCCGGCTACAATTATTAAAAGAATTTCATGACTCTGTTTTATCTGGACATCCTGGAGTGTCTGTCACAAAAAAGGCTGATTTCTCGTATTTACTGGTGTGCATTGTTGGCTCGTGATGTCGAGGCCTATGTGGCATCTTGTGACGTTTGCGCTCAGGCAAAGGTTCCCAGAATTCGCCCTCCTGGTGAACTTTGCGGCACCTGTGATATTCTCCTGGCTGCCTTGCTACTTGTGCTTTATATTGTGTTTTGCTTATCCATGTACCACACCTCTGCTTGTTTTCCTGACCCTGTCTTGCATTCTGATTTTGTACCTCACTCCTGTTCTCGTTTGACCTCGGATTGTTTAAGTTTTCTCTCTGGTTCTGATTTGTTGCTTGGCATTCCCGATTTGTTATTGACTCGGACTGTCTGACTATTCTTTCTTCTGACAGCCCCAGCACTCTAGCAGCGCAGGGACTGTCACCCAGTTGTCGTCTGCCGCCAAGGGCAGCACGTCAAGTAGGCAGGGACAGTGGGCTGGGTTCCAGTCAGGGCTCACTGTACCTCCCTTGACGTGACAACATGTTCATTCTTCTGCCCAGTTTTCGGGTGGAACATGAACATGTGGGTGCGAAGGAGTAGGGCTTGAATCCACAAACCACAGACAAAAGCTGTCTCCCTGTGTGCCAAAAAAAGACCAAATACCGATCGGTATTTCCCGACCGATATTTGGTCTCTGCCGTGTAAACACACGCTTACTCTGTGCTTACACAACCCTTGGGTAAACTCGAAGAATATACTATATGGTTTTTTTTCAACCATATTTCATTTCAACCAATTTTTTTATTTAATGTCAATAATTTATCCCTATTTTTCTAAATACCCTTTTTATTTTAAGGCTGGATTATTATTCTAATTAAAAAAAAAAATTCTATTTAAATCTTAATCTGAGCTGTGCTCAGTAGAGCTTTTGACTTGCCACGCCAATGGGCCCAGTGGTTGGTGCAGAGAGACAGAATCGGGAAAGTACATATGTCAGAAAGTTGCCCCCTGCCTTAAATCTGCCTCCAACATCACTGTATCAAAGCATAGAGCTTTTTACTCCTTCTTCCAACAGATCTTTCAAAAGTGAGGCCAGTAACCAATGACATGAATTTTATATCTCAGAAGGATTCTTTTGATTAAAACCTTTCTATATCTGAAAGAGGCTTCATTTAAGTATTCACCAGCTCATCTATATTTTATAAAACCTTCTGTTTCAGAAAGTCATCATGTTTAGTAGGTTTGCAGCTTAGGAACAGCAGCCACTTTAATTAGCTGCCTTTATGTTACACTCTCAAAGAGTTTTGAAGAAGGTCCATACATGTTTATATGTCCCCTTCTTCTCAAGAGGGCTCACAGTGACTCATCCAATATAGTCTTTTTTTGCAGGAGGTTTCGCATATTTGCTGGTGTTAGCTCTTTTGTAAGAAGTGATACTGAAGTCTGCTAACTAGTTCATCCATGCATAAATCACATCTCACAGAGCATAGGGATGAAAGATGCACTTAATTTGATTTATAGGGTTCAATTTCAAGAAAGACTTTCCTGCTTCGTAGAAAAAGGCTGTGAGCAATTGTGTGATAACATTGCCAGACCATGATTTCTACTCCTCTGATCCCCAACTACTTTAATAAAGGGTGGCAATTCAACTAGAAAGGTGTTTGACAGTCCAACATCAACTCCAGTACAGCAATCAAAGGCTGATTCATTGAAGTCATAGAGCGATCTCACTTATTAGGTGAAATGTACAGTTAGCATAAAGAGTAAGATTTCTTCTTTGTCAGATCTGTCAGATAGGATGAGTGTTCTGCTATTGCAATTGTTTTATAGATCTTTTATGTTAAATATTACATCAAATTCACAAGTAATATCGAGGGGCTATGTGCCTTATTAGGGCACAGAAGGGCTCACAGTTTGGGACTATCACCTTCCCATTTAACTAGAGCAGAGACTCACTTTGCCTGGTAACTTACCAGAAGCATATCTGGAATTCATGGAACCCCAAAGCAAAATGAGATTGACCCCCAAGATCTAATAACCAGAAACTAAAACAGCAACATAATTAACATTACTTAAAGGTATGGATATTAGTGCTACATATCAAAGAACCCACAATAATGCTAGATAGCAGAAAACCACTTTCATGTTATTTCGTACAAGAAAAAAATGTTTCTGCACCTGAGTGAGTCCCATCAACTTCTGGGACCCACAACTGTAACTGCTATGACTATAGTAATGCTACAGTAAGGGCTCATCCCCACAGCAAAGAGCAAATACCGGTCGGATCATCCAACCGCCATTTGCCCTGTTTTGCGGCCATGCACGCAATTAGCGATTAGTGGAGAAAAGCTCTTCCCCCTCCCATAGACATGTTCATATTCCACCCAAAAAACGAACGGAAGAATGAACATGTTACATGTTTTTCAGACCGCCGGTGGTCTGAAAAACCGTCCGGCGGAAAATCTGTGCAGTGGGGACCGCTGCAGGGATTTTCCCGTAAGGTCAATGTTAAAAGTTGTCACCTGGTTAACAGACGGTTTTCAAAACCGAAAACCGTCTGTAAAACCTGGTGAGAACCCGTGCAGTGGGGACAAGCCCTAATGCTACTACAGTTTGTTACTCGTATTCTCATATGTTTGTATGTACTACCACATTCGCTAGGCAGTAGCCGGATACAATGTAATATCAAATGTTTTATGAAAGTTTTAGAAGCTACACTTGAAATTCCTACCTCTGCTGTACGTGGGGAGCTTGAAAATGAAAAAAATAAACATTTTCACCTTTCATCATTATTAAAAATGTTGTACCATTTTTGTTTTAGCTGTTCCCTTAGTGATCCATGGTGTACAGCTTGTCTCCAGGGGATATGACCAGTGATGAGAGCTCCTCAGTCTTGCTGTACATGCTCAGGCACCACCTCTCCTCTCAGGCAGCTACTGTCAGTCTCTTCCCTGTTTATTAATCACACACAATCACTGCAGTGTCCAACCCTAGGATATGTCATTCTACTCCTGTCTTCTGTACTCAAACAGTATAAATACAAAAAAAGAAAAAAAAAACTCAATCATGCACGTACATTGAGAAAAAAAACACGTTTGGTTTCTGCAGGGACTTGAATATAGAACCCCTATGATGGAAGGCAGAAGTGCTAACCATGCAGCTACATTGTACCTACTCACAACTTTTTAAATAAATAGACCTTTGTTTGACTAGAGCGAGCACACTGTGGAGAAAGGCATGGTGATGTCAGCCTGTTGGGTCACATGATATGCAGTTGAAACAAATCATACACACACCCTTTTGAGCACACTGAAAGCTGAAGCTGGATAAACCAGGCATGAAATGCCTTTGTGGCGAAACCCCTTTAAAGAGGCTCTACCATCTGATTGTTTTTACTCTTCTCCTTCTTTACTTTTTCTTGTCAGGATGTGACCAGGTTAATGACTGATATTTCAGCTCTGATAGCTCCAATTCCCAGCTAAGCCTGTTGCAGGGACATTACTGATGGGCGGGTCATAAAAAACAATTACACTATACAAGCATGTGTCTGGCTATAAATGTGAACTATCAGAGTTGTAGAGGAGGCTTCTAGTGAGAGAGAAAAACTTACATGCTGCAATGACACATTGTTAGCGGCTTATCTTTAATGTAAATACACAGATATATGATCTGAAGACCTAACAGAAGAGAGCAAGACTACCCTCAGGGTTAAAGTTTTTTTCTCTGCAGAAAGATAAGAACAGAGACTGAGAAACTATGTCCTGCTAATAAGACACAGCAGTGAGTGACATCACTAGCCTGGCTATGATAGAACAAAAAGAGCTGGTCAGTAACTTCAGAAGCATGTATAAACAAGCAGGGGATAAGAAATGCTTTAGATCTTAAATAAATTAAAACTGAAACAGCAATGTATTTGGTGTTTATTTACCTTTGCTTATATGTTTAAAGGTGTTTTGCCACTAAGCAAAATCCCTTTCTGAGGTCAATTTGTAGCTCACTATGAGCCGGCCTCAGAAAGTGGGTAGATTGCCATGCTTGTGCAGTTCTCACAGTTCCTTTATATGGCAGTTCCAAATATAGCCAAGCAAGTTGCTTGGCTATATTCAGAACTCTTATAGACATGAATGGGGGAAAGCGGCACAAACATGACCATCTCCCCAATTACTGAGGCCTGTTCATAGCAAGCTACAAGGTGACCTCAGAAAAGGATTTTGCTTTGCAATCAATGAGATGGGAATAACCTTTAACTTATGTAGCAGTTTTTATCACCAGTTCTTACCAGGGTTTTTTTTTTCCTGATTTTATGATACAGGTTATCCAACAGAAGTTAGGTTGAGATCAACCAGGTTTGCCATTAAGAACATCAAATGTAGTGGGGCTACTGATATTTTAGTTTTTTCACAAAATGTTTATGCTCTGTAATGAAATTTCCACCAGTCAAGTGCCAATCATTACATTCTGTAGTCCAAACAAAATTATTTCAGTAATAGAGTTGGCATGTAAAGTCATACTAGGGTTTTTTAAATTGACACATATACTTTATAATGTAGCAAGAATACAACATCATGAATATGGGCATATATTGATCATAATCTATATTAAGTACAATTTAAATGTCATCAACATTCAAGCTAAAGCTAGGCCTGCACTTTTTTTGGCAAGACTTTTTTCTTGATAGAAACTGAAAATTTATCAAGCAATTTCAAGGCAATGTGGAGTTCCGTGATGGACTCTTATAGGGAACCATTTCTTGAAGTGACAGATCAAGCAGTCTAAGTCCAGCCACAGACTTAAAATGCTATTGACAAATGATGATAGATAAATTTCATGATTTTGGTTGGAATTATCTAATCACAATTGCATTTTGTTGAGACAATGAGGCTAATTGTGAAGGACCCTAGAGTTGTATGTTTTCTGGTTTTGCCCGTTGTGTTTGTGGGCAAGCTAAGCATTGTGCTCAACAGTTAAAGAGTCGGGAGGAACTTTATGTTGGTGATCTTAGACTTTCTTAAAGTAAAACTTACTTTACTAGTTATATCAATAATATTAAAAACATGCTACAAACTTTCTTCTTACTTACCCAAAAATGTGTTTAACATGTTAATAAGCATGGTGCGCTTGTCACATGGTCAACAACAAAAGAAATCCACCTCCAGAAGATAAATTTAATATTCTAAGCTTAACTGCTATCATTTTCTCAAACCAATTTACTGATTGCTGTTTATTGTCTAAGCTATTAGCAACCATCTTCATCATGCTATTATACATTTCTATGATTAATCAAGTACTATTAATGTTAATTATTTATAATCCATTTTGCTATGCAGTGCCTTGAAGTCCAGTTGGGCTTTGAAGTGGTTACCAGGCAACATAATAAAAAGGCTATAATCTTAAAAAAGACCTTTTCTGATGTATCTGAGGGTTGGAGGAGGTAAACCAGTGTTTAATTTGTGTATCACATTGATTAAATAATATTTCTCTATTGGTATATTTTAGAATTGTGAATCTCTCTTATATATAGGGTATTGTATGGTTACTGATGCAAAATTCTCATGCGTATTGTTTTTTCTAGACTTGCCGTGACAGTTACTTATTATTTTGCTTTCATCTTCAATATATTGTAGATACAAAGGGTAGCTGAGTGGTCAAGATTAGGCTGTTTAATAAACGTTATATAAACTTCATATACTTTATGAGATGAAGCAGGAAAGTGCTTAGTTAAAGACACAGCCTGACAATGGTTAATCATTCTTTAAATAGATTGTTTGCAATGCTAAATGTCTCTTGCTGAAGTTTTTCTAAGGTTCCAAAAGTGGGCACAACCTCCATTGAGGCAGATTATGTGACCTAAGGGTGCCTGGCACTGGATTGCTTTCCCTACTCCCTAATACATAGTATTTTCCTGCAGTTACTACTAGTGGGGGTTCAATGCATTCATGTTTTTAAAGCTCTGATTGAGTTCAATAATAGCTGTATAAATCCATATGGACAGAAACCTCTCTAGTAATAAGGGAATAGATTTAAATTAAGGGAAATAGAAATTTTAAACCACTATAGAAATTAAAAAAATTAAGCTAGATAGAAGAAAGAACTCATTAAAATTAGTATCCATAACAGGCACATTGTGAAACGTGCATTGGGACCTTCTTATTGTTTATTTTTTTTTCTTTGTCTTAAAGAGGTTTTGCCACGATGTAATGTGACGTGGAATCCTCCAAAATGGGTTTTTAATCAATGTTCAAATAATGTGATTAAAAAAAAAGTGCACCCTGAGAGGTTACAGGCTCCCCTTACCGCCCTTAGTTAATTCAAAGCTTTACTAATATTCCGCAAACTGGGGCCGGGTTTGGGGCAGAGAAGCTTTTTATCTGATGAGACGGGCTGCAGAATTTTCAAGGCACCGGAGAAATATTTTTTTCTTTGAAACAGAATAAATATTGTAGTGTGATTATCGAGAGAACCCCGCTTTATCTTGACGAGAAATGAAGAAGTTTCAAGCTGTGGGGAAAAGAAAACTTTTTGTCTTTTGTATCAGAATCCAAAGTTGTATTTTTAATTTTTCTGAACTTTTCCCACAAGATCCCTTATGCAGCTCTGCCTCGGGTGTCTCTCTCTCTCTCTCTCTCTCTCTCAGCTCCTAGCTTTTTTCATTTGCTTCTAAGCAGAAAGGCACGTCCTGGCAAAACCCCTTTAACCCTGTAAGGACTGAGTTTTTTTTTTTTTTATTTGACACATTTGTTGTTTCCTCCTCGCCTTCCAAGAGCAATAACTTTTTTATTTTTGCATATACATAAATATATGAGACATTTTTGGGGGAAAAGACAACTTTCTAATGGTGTCATTCACCATACCATAGAATACTGGGAAATCACCAAAATATTCTAAGTGGTGCAAAATGTGGAAAAAAATCCAAACATTTTCTATTTTCGAAATTTGCATCGCAGTGCCACTTTCAGTGGCCAATAACTTTTTTGCACTTCCACGATAGGACCTGATTTTGGGTGCATTTTCTGTGGCCTGAGGTATACTTTTTATTGGTACTATTTTGGTATAAATGCAATTTTTGTGATCACTTTTATTCC
Source organism: Phyllomedusa bahiana (assembly GCA_025379985.1). Classification (NCBI taxonomy): domain Eukaryota; kingdom Metazoa; phylum Chordata; class Amphibia; order Anura; family Hylidae; genus Phyllomedusa; species Phyllomedusa bahiana. The sequence goes on from JAODAL010023224.1 coordinate 22,518, forward strand.
AATTTTAGGGGACCTGAAATGACCAAAATAAAACCACAGTTTTGGTGTTTGGAATTTTTCTTCTTCTATGGTATTCACCATACAGGATAAATTATTTCATTAGATTATATTATATTTTAATAGATCAGACTTTTTAGTGCTCAAAACAATTAAAGTGTAAACTTTTTTGTTATTTATTTTGTTTTATTTGTAAAATGGCAAGAGGGGGTGATTTGAACTTTGAATATATTTTTTTTACAATTTTAATTTTTTTTTTTTACTTTAACATTAAGTACCCCTAGGGTGCTTGACCTCTAGGGAACGCAATCATTTATACAGCATATTGCATTGTATAAACTGTGGCATGAAGTAGTAAAACAAAAAACATGGTGGAAATGGAAGCCTTCACAAGGCTTCCGGCCACCATGTTAACCAATCGGTGCCCCGCAATCTTGTCGTGGGTGCCCCGATCAGAGATACTTCCGAATAACAAAAAACATTCTAATTTGTCATGTATATGTGTCAAATATGTCAAAGTTAGTTGGAGGTATCTGATGTTAGACCAAGTGAGACATGCTTTACCTAGATCATGTGATTATACCAGATATTATGCTGGTATCTTGGGAAAATGCTTTGGGAAATAGTATTTTATTTTTCAAAACATAGTGGAAATCTATGGCATGATTTATGCCAGTATTCTTAGCCATTTACATCGAGATTGCCAATTTCTTGGACAGTGGGTGGAGCTTTGCAAAAAAGGGTGTGGTCTTGCAGTGGCCAACAAACTTAACTTCACTGACAACAATTAATACATTAGGGCCTCTCCAGAAAAATCACCGAAAATTTGATCCCCAATTAAAGTAATATACCCTTATTGTAATATAGTTTAAAACAAAAAGCTCCATAATAGATCACAGAAAAAACCCTCCTAAATAGATCATCTTCCCGCACAAAGTCTGTAATAAAGACCCTGACCAGAATTCCTATAGCTTTATTTGAATTCAGCTCCTATTACAAATTTCCTATTATGTGAGGGATATAATAGGGTTATAAAGGGATCGTCCTCAGTGGTGAGGCCGCATTGTTCAGGGCACTGATCCTACAATATTGATGGGCCTTGATAAGGGACTTTGTAAGAAAAAGTGATCTATTTAGTACTATTTTTTCTTCCTCATATAGCAACATCTAGTGGCCTATTGTTGGAACTTGATAAGGAATTGAGGACAATGGTATCGTGAGTAATATATTCTTTGATATGATTTCTTTGTCTCTATTGGTATTCCAATAGATGGCGCAAATTAAGCTAGAAATCTACTCCAGGTCCTAGGCAGGTTAATTTTTTTTTTTCAAACGGGTGCACAGCCACTAAAGGTGCTTAAAAATTTATGAGGCCTTACTTTTACTACTGTGCACTTTTCATTAAGACAGGCATATTTTCTGCCAGCCTTCATACATTTCACCAATAGTATGTTAAAATTTTAAACAGGAAAACAAATCCAAAGTAGAATGTTTGTTCAGGCAAAACACAATGGTTTCCGAACAAACTTTCAAGTACTCTGCTTATCAACTTAATTAGATGTTATGCAACACTCACAAAACAGATTTGATTAAATTACACAGTGGCGAAATCTGCAATGGATATTCAGCAGGGTCATCACAATCCAGCCAAATCAATTTATGTGGCAAATAAAAGAACAATTGAAAACACCTGTGCATGACCAATGCAGTTAACCGTACTTATACATGCACATTTTATGGCGATTATGCATTTACTTTTTGTTGCAAACTCGTACCATATCGCTTTTGGTTTAATATCACAACTGCAACTATTTTGAATAAGAAAATGGCTTGAAATTTGTCTATATAAGTAATCTCACTACTCTGACGCTATAACTCTGCATATATAAAACTCTTTAAATTATTTTGAGAGTGGTAGGGCCAGAAGTCAGTTGTCAATGACAGGGACTTCTTAAAGGAATTTTCCATTTTTTTCCCCCTTAGTTCATTAGAAATTGTTTCTAGGTACACAGTATTAGTGGTAATTTTGCTTACCTGTAGCTGAATATAGGATTTATTACTACTGCTACTGGGCAATGTGACTTGCACTGTGAGTTTCTGAAATACGCAGCATGGTTGTGTGACTTGGAAGAGAAATTCTCTACGCATTCCTATGGGAGGTTCAAAGTAAGTCTCATAGGAATGCATAGAGACATGGGTGTACAGTAATTATAACCAAAGCGACTGTAGCGATTGCTATGGAACCCAGAGGTTGAAAGGGCCCACTGAGGTACAAGAACAATGTTCCTCTTTGTCGGAAACTAGTAGTTGGTGGCTTTCTGCTATCTAGCACTAATATTTGGATTCCGTTATATATGGCGGCATTATTTATAGCTTTTATTATTGCTACTTATACTGCTGTTTTGTCGTTAGGTGGTGGGGCCCTATGTCATTTTGCTAAGGGGACCTATGAGTTCTAGTTATGCCCCTGCATGGACAGACTTCCTGTCATCATCAAAAGCACAGTGTCTTATAACTAATCAGAAAGCAGTACACGGCACATTTTTCACGCTGTCTAACTTTTGGACAGAAATAGTAAATCTGGGCCATTGTATTTTGTCTCTGCATTTCCCATGCATACACCAAAAAAGAATACAAAAATATATGCATGCACACATATATTACTCACAAAATATTAGAGACATTTGGCTTTTGGTTGAAATTTCAGGATGAACATAAGATTTCTTAACAATTTTTTAAATGAACTAAATGATGCCATCTCTTAACCTTAGAATTAACTTGTCCAACTGTTCATTGTTTCAGTACATTTACACAACTTTCTGATCTCGAACCAGAAGCAAAATTCACAACAGGTGGTTGTTCTCCAAATCCCTCACTAAATTTAGAGTACCAATTTGAATTGGAATTTTATGCAGTCTTCCTGATCATGCTGTTCCCATTTTAAAATCATAACATCAAGAAAAAACCTTACAATTGACCAACAGTACTTCGCCATTGCAAAGCTTCAAGCAGGATGCTCTCAGACACAAGTGGTCACTGAGCTTACAGTGTCACAGTGTGTCATCAGCAGGTGGCAACAGAGATACAGAGAGACTGGAAGAGTCACAGAAAGGTAAAGAAGTGGACGTCCTTCGGCTACCTCAAACACTGATGACCACTTCATTGCAAGCAATGCTCTATGGAACTGGATGATGAATTGATGAATGCCACACAACTCCAAGGAACGTTTAACCCCTTAACGACCTTGGGCGTATGAGTACGTCCCAGGGCCGCTAAGGGGCTTTGCAGGGGGATCGCTCCGCGACCCCCCCGCACAACCGCCGGGTGTTAGCGGCTAATCGCCGCTAACACCCGGCAGTAACAGCGCCGGCGGGTGGTGTTTTACCCATCAGGCGCCGCGGCAAAGATGGCCGCGGCGTCTGAATTAACGCCGATCGGTGCCAGCGCACCGATCGGTGCGGTGATCGGCATAAGCGCAGCTATGCTGCGCCGATCCGATCACCGACATTGTGGTGGGAGCCTTGGGAAAGGCTCCCGTCACTTACCCTGGCCGGTTTGCCCCACTTCCGTCCGCAGACAGGAAGTGGGGAAACCGCCATCTTTGTACACCCTAATGCATTGCCTATGCAATGCATTAGTTGTATTAACAATCGCGCCACCTAGTGGTCAAGTACCACAGGTGGCCTCAATGTTACAGTAAAAAAATAAATAAATAAAGTTTTAAAAGTACAAAAAAAAAGTATTAAAAGTTTCACAATCACCCCCCTTTCCCTATTTTACAATAAAATCATTAAAATAATAACAAAGTTACACATATTTGGTATTGCCGCGTCTCAAAAAGTCCGATCTATAAAAATATAACATCATTTATCCCGTACGCTGAACACCGTACAAGAAAAAAAATTTCAAACGCCAAAATTGCGTTTTTTTGGTCATTTTACATCACTCAAAAAATAGAATAAAAATTATCAAAAAAGTCGCATGCATTCCAAACTGCTAGCGATAAAAAGTACACTTCAGCCCGCAAAAAATGCCCAATCACTGACGTCTGTAGGTGTTAGTACAAAAAAGTTATTGGTCACACAAAATGGCTCCGCGGCGCAAATTTCAAAAATAGAAAATGTTTTGGAATTTTTTTATAGTTCCAAAACATAGCGGAAACCCTACATGTTTGTATTGCCGGATGCGTTACAACCTGTAGACATACAGATAACACATTATATTTACCGAAGATTGAACGCCGTAAAAGCAAAACCCCCGCAAACATGGCGAAAATACATTTTTTTTTCACAATTTGTCCCACTTGGAATTTTTATTGCGGTTTCCCAGTATATTCTATAGTATAGTGAATAACACCATTAGAAAGTACATCTTGTGCCGCAAAATAAAAGCCCTCATGTGTCTATGTAGGTGGAAAAATAAAGAAGTTATGGCTTTCAGAAGGCGAGGAGGGAAAAACGAACGTGTCACCAAAAAAAAACGCCGGGTCCTTAAGGGGTTAAGAGAGGTGAGAGCCTTTTGTAACCATTTATATCAGCATGGTCTGTATGCTAGACAACCTGATCACACCACCAGGCATAGGCATCATCATCCTGCATGGGGCAGGGAGCATCTACACTGGATGAGGGACCAGTGATCCTAAGTGCTTTTCAGTGAGGAAAGCTGATTCACTCTGAGCAGAAATGATAGCCACCAAAAATGCTGGAGACATCAAGGAGAGCCCTATGCATCAGTCAGGTCAGGTATCAATTAGGTATTCCTGCCGGTCATCTAGCACACAGACCACATTGGTGCAAGTGGTTACACTTAGTGACATCTCACCTCCCTTAATTGTGCCTGGAGTTGTGTGGCATTCATCGTTTTGCTCCATAGGGCATTGTTTACAATGAAGCTGTCATCAGTGTGTGTTGTAGCCAAAGGCCACCACTTCTTTGACTTTCTGTGATTCTTCAAGTCTCTCTTTATATCTGTTGCAACATGCTGACGACACTTTGTGACACTATAAGTTCAGTGACCACTTCCGTCTGTGTGGACCCTGCTTGAAGTCGCACAATGCCAAGGTATTGTTGATCAATTGTAAGGTGGTCTTGGTCTCATGATGTGAAAATGTGAACAGCATGATGAGGAGGACTGTTTAAATCCCAATTCAGACTGGTCCTCTAAATGTATTGGGTGATTCAGGGATCTGCTGTGAATTTTGCCGTTAAGCTCCTTGAAAGAGATGAAAAAGTTTGCAAGAAAGACTGAAACGCTGAACAGTTGGACATGTGCATTTTTTTTGCATTATTTCAAATCTGATTTGTATATTTACTATACGGTTAGTGTGAATATCCAAGTGTGGTGATTCATTAATTATCTTCAGGGGTGAAAGAATAAAACACAAGAAGCTTATTCCTAAATTTCCCAACATGTTTGATTTTAGACATAAATAAGATAAATAATATTTATTGTTACCATAAATTTAATGCACTAGTTTGTTCAGCAAAAAATGTTTAATTCATTTTTTGCAGCTATGTCTACTTCTATAGTAGAAGTCACTTTTTACTATGCATGCTAGCAAAGTTAACAGATTATAAAATATGGTTACTGGGGTCATTTGATAGAAAGCTGGAAGGTCAAATTCTGAGAACACATTACCTTCCTTTTGGCCTGGAAACCTGAGGCTTGGATAATGGCCATATTGATCTTCCCAAATACCAGGAACACTGGCATATAAAAAAGTAAATAGATCAGACCCTAGGGGCACAGAGCAAGCACTGTCTGACTTTCTGGTTGCCTCTTATTCTCTAATATCAAAATATAAAGATTTCACATATAAAACGGAAGTAAGAGAAAGGAAAGCGATTATGATAGAATGATGGGAAAAAAAACCTTGATTTAATCCCTGGAAAGTGGTAAATGAGTGCCAAGAAATTAACTAATAGTGTAACAGTACTACATGAATTCTGGAGTGACTGTAGAATGCTACATTGATCTTTTAAAGAGACAGAATTTATGTGACATTTACTAACACATGTCTGGCCTTTATTTTTGAAGTATAAATGTATATTTATGTTCATGTTGTGTATAACAGTGTTGTTATAGTCTCATGTTATTATTTGTGCTAGGTTTAGTAACCTAGAAGGGGTTAACTAAGAAAGAGTGGGCAGACAGAGCAACCTGACAGCCAGCAAATCAGCAATCTGACAGGGGAGGAGTTAGAGTTGCACACAGTTAAATAGTAGAACCTGTCAGCACTGCTCAGTTCAGTTCTGGGTTCTATTCTGTGTTCAGAATTAACAGTTTAAATTGTCTGTAGAAAGAAAAAGGGAATCCCTGTTTATCAGCCAGCAGGAGACAGGGCAGACTGGGGAAAAAGAGCAATCCCACTAACAGTTTATCTACTATAGTACAAGACAGAGAGAGAATGGAGAACACACAGAGACCAGCGAGTAAAAGCTCACTAAATCCGGTGGACAGTATGGGGGACTGCTGTGAGTGAGGGATCCTAGAGAAGACAAAGTTTAGTGTGTCGGGAGTCACCATATGCCAGCACCTTGCACAGCTGGATTGGGATTGGGTCAATGCCAGATGCCAGCACCTTGCACGATTGAAGAAGGGAGCTGTCTGATAGTATATCAAATCGCGAGGTGTGTGTACAGCCTTGAGGAGACCTGTGTATAACATCCAACAAGCTTACGTGAGTAAAAGCCTGAAGAATTCCTGAACCTGCAATTGTTTTTTTTTTATTCTATCACCAGTGCACTGCATAGATCACAACTATCACTCCCATTATCTGGGTCATTCCTCCATCTATTGTCCACGCAAACACCTGGTAATCTGCATCTTTACAGGTAGTCCTACATCAGTGACTGGCATATCAGCTTTGCTGTTTCTAGCTACTGTAAGCCTATTAGAGGGACATGCACTAGGCTATAGAGCTCTTAAGAGTTACATAAAGTTTGCCAGTAAGAAACATAAACAAGCTCCTGTGCTGCTGACAAGACACAGCAGGAAGTGATGTCACCAGCTCATCCATCACGGTCAATGCGGTTAGGGCAGAGAAAGCAGAGAAAGGTGGTCAATAACCTATTGAAGCTTGTGTACACAAGCTGCAGCTAAGAGCCATTCTGGTTCTCAAAGGTAGCAAAATCAGAAAAGTTATTTGAGCAACAGTCCTTATTTACCTTTTTCTAAATATCTAAAGCTAATCAATATAGTCAGAATACCCCCTCTAGAAAATCAGCTTTATGACAAGTTGAACCAAATTTTTTTTACTTTGACGTAAGCCAAATATTAAACATATTAGCCTCTAGGTGGGGCTATTTTTAAAGGTTTATTAGGGTTTAAAGGGGTTTTCTCATTACAAAGATCATATCTGTAATGATGGGGACAGTAAAAATAAGCACTTTTGGTTTGCATTGCCTAAATCACTTAGTACTGCAGCTATGAGCTACAGTAATCTCTGTGTATCTAGAGCTATTTTTGCAGCAAGTGGTCGGGCCATGCCCACTTTTCTGTTATTGGCTGCCTGATATTTCATTCAGCCCTGATGTGACATGCCCCATGGACATTCCCCATCCCCTGTGCTGTGAGTGGCTGCCTGTACTCTGTGCTTACTCCCCTCTGAGCTGTGTAAAATGAAAGTGAAACTAGCTGCCTCAGCTTTCTATACTGACTGTGTCTGTTTAATAAAGGCTGTCTGAGCTCCTATATGCTCCTCTCCCAGCTCTATGTGAAGAATCTGGGTAATTACTAAGTCTCTAGCTGTGAGATTCACTCATTCACTCTCCCCTCATATAACACAGCCTTATACACTGCCTTCCCCCATATAACACAGTCTTATACACTACTCACCCCCATATAATGCAGCCTTATACAGTCTGTTGCCCTCTACCTCCTGCCAGATAACAGAGAGGGAGCAGAATGCATTTCTAACATTTGGTTCATCATTTCAGGCTGTATGTATAACTGGTTACAGCAATGCAGGTGTTCTGCTTACAAGGAGCTTGTGCAGCCTGGGAGGGAGCTGACAGCTCTGCAGACATGAGAACCATTGCAGGAGGTCTGCAGAGCTGTGACATCCTCTCCCTTCCACTGCTCACACAGAATGATGATGTCACCAGTTTTCAGTGAGGGAAGACACGAGGAGAGATCTGGATTTGAAGCTGTAAGAGAGAGAAACAACTCAAGTCTGCAAAAGCGTGTGTTGAGAAAATTCCTTTAATTACTGCTCTGGGGCATGTCTGGTTTATCAGTGGCTCTCCCTAGTGTAATGGTTGAACTAAAAGTGCAGATAAAACAGAAGTGATGTTGGATCAAGAGAGCCGCTACACTGGAAACAAAGAAGAGTGGTAAGTTAACCTTTACAAACCAGTAAGTAAAACTGAGCCCTAACTCCAACCTTGGATAAGCGTTATGGACCAATTTTTGGTATAGTACGTGAAAAATTAATTTTTGCCTGTTCAAATTAAATCGCTCAGATTTTTTTGGAACATGACTTGGACCCAAATACAAAGAGCAGCACTATTAGACAAATTAAATGCTCTGGAGTTTAGGAAGCTGGAGTAACAAACATAACATAGATCTATTATGTCCCAGCTTCTTCAGACTAAATATAGATAAAAAAAATTGTATAAAAAGATTTGTTTCAGTTCAGGAAATCAGACAAATTTTGGACTTTTGGATGCATTTTATTTGTTTTTCAATATGGGAAGGATGCTTTCCAATATAAATATGCTTGATAATATTAAATTCTTCATTTTACCCCTGATGTTCTGCTTTCCCTCTAAAGGACCCTCAGGCGAGACAAAATAAAAGGTCCATAAGGCCAAAAGAAGACAGGCTTGTTTGGAGCTAAAGGGAACCAGTCTCATTGAAAATGTTATTTAATCTGCCAGAAACATGTTATAGAGCAAAAAGAGCTGAGCACATTGTTGTATAGTTTTTTAGGAAAATATTAATTGTGTTTTATTCAGTAAAATACCCGCTTATTCTGGCTTAAGGAGTAAGGTAGGCTGTGTGATCAGTGACTGACAGGTATCTCTGTATGCAAACTCAAATTTCTGTCAGTCACGGATGACAATGCCTACTGGACTCCTTAAGCCAGCATAACATGTTCAATGTAAAACATTAAATGTAAAAGATTTCCTTTAACAAGTTTTGCGTTTCAGAAATAACCTATAAGGTATTAGTAATTTTATGTTCATTGTGCACAATAATAACAACAAAGTTCATAATACAACCACTTCTGTATAGAGTAAATGAAGGGTGAACCCTCTTAATAATTTATTTTGGTTTCAATAAATTCCTTATTAAAGGGGTTGTCTCATCTCAAAGTTTCATAGGATGCATGAATGAAATAATGCTGCTTTGCTCTGTCACTTCCTGGTCAAGCTCTGTAATTAGAATATGAGCTCCCTGTATTCAGACCTAGATTAAATAAATTACCTTCTCTGAGGCCTGGAGAAGCTTCTGAGCTAATGTAAATAGTAGAGTAATTAGAACAGATAACACACAAGCTCTCACACAGGCTGCAGGCTGCGATTACGTCACTCCCTGCTATCAGATAGAACAAACAGCAGGGGAGAAGGAGTGCACAGGTCGGTCACTTGGAAAACCTGAAATCCCTCAGAAGGTGATAAAATCACTAGTAGCTCCTTAACAATAAAAGATGAACAAAGCAATATATTTGGAAATGGTCTTCATTTAGTGTTCCCTACATTTTGAAAGCTAATCTTTGTAGTGAGACAATCCCTTTAAGCAAAAAAACAATAAAATATTATGTGTGGCTGTAGCAAAGACTACTTGGCAGCGATAGCTTGCTACAACAAAATCCATTGTAACCTAGAGTTACAATCTATCATTTACCCTCATCTTGCTGGTCAAGCATGTTCAGTTGCAGCACTATGGTGGTGAGATATGTGTCTCTGAAACAGCAAAGGATAGTAGGACTTGTAACTGGTGACTAATGCTAGTAGGTCAGTAGTGAGGGAGCCAAATATGAAGTCCACAAGAGGATAGAGACCTGTTCCTCAGCAGCCAGTTTAGTATATGGTGGCAAACAGTCTGGAGGAGATGCTAGCAAAGCAAAATGAGAACTATAGCCAGCTGTCTACATTGGATGCTGCTGAAGCCAAGCCCAATTCTGCGTCAACAGGGAGAACAACCTAGGGAGCGGCAATGTGACAAAAAAGATATACATGTTATTTAGTTATACAAGTGTAGGATGTAGGATTATTCTTGTACACCAATGACCGTGCTTCCTTACTTTAAGGTTCTTATCTGGATACTTGAATACCCCTTTATAGATTCTAGGAACAAAATAACCATACAAGAAAAGAAAAGGTATATGTATGCATGCACGTGTGTCTTTTTATCGTGACCATATGTTGTTATATAGTATCTCACAAAAGTGAGTAGACTTCTAAAATTTTTTGGAAATATTGTATTATATCTTTTCATGTGACAACACTGAAGATATCACACTTTGATAGAATGCAAAGTAGTCAGTGTGCAGCCTATATAACAGTGTAAACTTGGTGTGCCCTCAAACTAACTCAACGTTCAGCCATCAGGTTCAAAACAACTGGCAACAAAAGGGACAACAACCCTAAGTGAAAATGTACAAATTGTACCGAATTTTCCATTTTCCCTCCCTGTGTCTCATTAGTGTTACAAGGACACAGATGTGAATGGGGAGCAGGTGTGTTAAATTTGGTGTGATCACTTTCACGCTCTCTTATACTGGTCACTGAAGTTCAGCATTTCACCTCATGGCAAAAAACTCTCTGAGGATCTGAAAAATAATATTATTTCTCTACATAGAGATGGCCTAGGCTATAAGAAGATTGCCAACGCCCTGAAATTGAGCTGCAGCAAGGTGGCCAAGATGATACAGTGGTTTAAAAAGATAGATTCCACTCAGAACAGGCCTCACCGTGGTCGACCAAAGAAGTTGAATGCACTTTTCAAAATAGATATATGAGTGCTGCCAGCATTGCTGCAAAGGTTACAATGGTGGGGGGTCAGCCTGTCAGTGCTCAGACCATACACCACACCCTGGGGCATTGGGACACTGTCCCTTTAAATCCAGATGAGCAAGCAAGTGTCTGCCCTAGAGAGAGTGTGCAGACCCAGAAAGGAACAGGAGCAAGAACTGGTGAGTACACAGACACAAGGGACACAGCAACCGTTACAGGAACTGGCGACACAAACAGAAAACATAGACACGTCTACGGTCCACAGCAGCTGCTGCGGCAGAATGGAGACAGGACAGAAGCAGGGACACGGCCATGTCCGTGGTCTGGAACAAGGGCAGTGGCATGAACTGGGGCACAATGCCCTGCTAAAACAATTGAGGGTAAAGGTGCTGGACTGGCTAAGCATGTCTCCAGACCTAAACCCTATTGGGCGTCTGTGGAGCATCCTTAAACGGAGGGGGAAGGGAGTTTCACTGGCTGCAATCTGTGAAGCTTTAGTGAACTCTATGCCCAAGAGGGTTAAGGCAGTGCTGGAAAATAATGGTGGCCAGACAAAATATTGACACAATTTGGGCACAGTATGTCCATTTTAGAGGTGTATTCACTTTTGTTGCCAGTGGCTTAGACATTGATGGCTTGGATAGAGTTTTTAGGTATACCAAATTTACCTTTTAACAACGTACACTGGTACTTTTTTTGTATCAAAAGCCCTTATCAAAAAGTTTTTACAAAAAAATAATCAATATTTATAAAAATGTGATGGGTGTATTCACTTTTGTGAGGTACTGTATCTATTTTTTGTTTTTGCTTTTATACAAGCTAAAGCTTTTTCAGGGTCAGTGCATGAGCTATTTCATTTTATTTTAAATTCAAATTTCCCTTCAAATAAAGAACAGCAATACTGCTATATGACAAACTACAGAAGGATAATGTCGCAGTGTTGTAAGAGCCAGTCTACCTATACAAAGAAAAAAATAATGCAGTTTTATTTCCACAAAAGTATTCTAGACTTTTGGGTAACAACACTAATCAGTGAGTTTTGGGAATCAGTCAAGCTTGAAAATCACATCTGCATACAGAAAACTCATAGGCTTTTCGGCAATCACTCGTGCATACTGTATATAAAGTGTTAGAAAACATCAAAGGAAATAATTTTTTTTAAAAGGAAGAAATTTACCCCCAAACCCCAAACTATTTTCAGGATATAGTTGTGTTAACCATAGGAACTCATGAATTAAAACTGTAGATTTTACCATGAACGATACTCATAAGAATACTTTTATTTTGTATTTTTTTTTATTATACCATGACCTTTTGCAGCACTTTCAAAGACTACTTCGTCTAGCTCAGACTTCTTATGTTTATATTTTTATTACCCTGTTTCCCCAAAATAAACTCCCCCAAAAAAAAGATCTACTCAATTTTTTTCAAGTTTAGAAAATAAGGCCCCCCGAAAAAAAAGACCTACGCATGATTCACAGATCTCCCCACCCCCTACTTTGGTTTTTTAGCACATTATTTAGATGGGTTTTCCCTTTGTAGGGACCCCTGAACAAGAGTCCTTTAAAGGGAAAATGATTACAAGACAAAGAATGGGGCAAATTATTCAAAAAAAGTGTCACAAGAAATTCACCATGAAATTAAAGGTTTAAGATTTATATTTTCCAATATAACAGGGAAAATAACCAAAATTTTGTTGTACATGAAAAGATCAAAAGGGGAATTCTTGATGAATTCAGATTTTGTTCGCAATGTCCGTGAAGACTACAGAATAAAAAAAATTGGAGTTTTAAATATGTAACCATTGGCTCAACTGCTATACACAATGGTTTTTTTTTCCTTGAACACTTTTAAAGGAAATTTTCCATTACAGCTTTCACCTGTCATTCCCAATTGAACGAGGGCGGCTAGCTTTCTTTTCTTCTTCCCCCCTCCCCCCCCCATACCACACACTCTAACTTCTATACAGGGGGGGGGGGGGTTTGCTCTCGAGTTCACCCGTGGTGCCCGCCTTGGGCTTTGCAGGAGGGCTGATCTAGGGGTGTAGAAAATATGAAGCTTTGCTAATAGACGAGGGGGTGCATTTTTTCCTAATTTTCCCCCCTTAGCTTACAAGTTTCCCCATCTCCACAACAACAAGGGGGGGATGTACTATACCAGAGTGTCCCTAATACAGAAACAAAAGTATCACATCCCCCTATCTGTATAGTATTAGTATATCACAGTTCCAAAAACAATCATATTTATAACAACAGGGTCACTGCTGTCACATCTACTGTGTAAGAGCAAAGGGAAACAGGGGCACACATTTAAACCAGTCCTCCCTCCCCCCCCCCTCCTCTCCCTCCACTACAGAAGCATTCGTGCAGGAGGGGTCTCTCTCCACCTGTCTTCAAATGAATCATTCAACCACACCATAGATAAGGGTCAACATCAGTACTATAGAGATTTGAGAAGCTGAAGATTTAATACAAAAGGGGTGCTCAAAACATAACTTTGTATAACATATATTGCAAAGCTCTTGTTTTTTAAAAAACTTTAAATTAAAACCCAATCATTGTAGCGAGACAACCCCTTTAAATAAATATAGACTTTTAGGGCCACATGTATGAACCTGTTTAGGTCTAAAACTCACTTTTTTGTCCATAGGTTACTATGAGCAAAAGAGTGTGTTTTAGACCTAAACAGTGACCCTAAATGTGAATTCTTGTTCATGGAATAAATGTGAATTCTTGTTCATGAAAAAATAAGACATCCCCTGAAAAGAAGACTAAGCAAGTCTTAAGGACCAAAAATTAATATAAAACACTGTCTTATTTTCGGGAAAACAGGGTATGTACTTTGTTTTATGTTGAAGGTAAGCAAGCGGGTTTAGGTCTCAATGGTGCAAAATTTCCAAGGTCACACTTTTCGAGTGGGGACTACATTCCCAGTATTTGGGAGAAGCAAGACTGATAGAAGTGATATTATAACCACTTGAGTATCTCTTCAGCTTAGAACAGTAGTTGTCATTCACTTTTCAGACTGTTCTTCTACAGCATTATATATATACTCAAGTGGTTATAATATCACTTCTATCAGTCTTGCTTCTCCCAAATACCGGTGTAGTCCCCACTCAAAAAGTGTAACCCTGGAAATTTGGCACTGGTGAGACTAAAACCTGCTTGCTTACCTTCAACATAAACCAAAGTACATAAAAACATAAAAATAAGAAGTCTGAGCTAGACACGGTAGTATATAATAGAATATATATTCAGAATGTTTCCTGCACATTCACATGAGGAGGGTTATTCTGTTCATTTATACATCAGCAAGGTTCAGTTGTAGCAACCTTCAAAATAAAGGCAGACAAGGAAACACATTTTACCAGTACATTAGAGTATTAAGAAAGAATATTAAGTGACAGCAAAGTCAATCATTCTCCTATTTTTTCACACAAAAGAGTGTGTTTTTGACCTAAACAGGGGCCCTAAATGTGAATTCTTGTTCATGGCATAAATGTGAATTCTTGTTCATGGAAAAATAAGACATTCCCTGAAAAGAAGACTAAGCAAGTCTTAAGGACCAAAAATCAATATAAGACACTGTCTTATTTTCGGGAAAACAGGGTATGTACTTTGTTTTATGTTGAAGGTAAGCAAGCGGGTTTAGGTCTCAATGGTGCCAAATTTCCAAGCTTGCACTTTTCGAGTGGGGACTACATTCCTAGTATTTGGGAGAAGCAAGACTGATAGAAGTGACATTATAACCACTTGAGTATCTCTTCAGCTTAGAACAGTAGTTGCCATTCACTTTTCAGACTGTTCTTCTACAGCATTATATATATACTCAAGTGGTTATAATATCACTTCTATCAATCTTGCTTCTCCCAAATACCGGTGATGTAGTCCCCACTCGAAAAGTGTAACCCTGGAAATTTGGCACTGGTGAGACTAAAACCTGTTGCTTACCTTCAACATAAACCAAAGTACATAAAAAAAAATATAAACATAAGAAGTCTGAGCTAGACACGGTAGTATATTATAGAATATATATTCAGAAAGTTTCCTGCACATTCACATGAGGAGGGTTATTCTGTTCATTTATACACCAGCAAGGTTCAGTTGTAGCAACCTTCAAACTAAGACAGACTAAGGAAACACATTTTACCAGTGCATTAGAGTACTAAGAAATACAGAAAAGTCAATCATTCTCCTATTCTTTTTCACACATTCTAAGTCACTTTCTTTGTTCATTTGGTCCATTGAATAAATAAGGCTAAATGTATTTACATTCTTGTTTTTCTACGTAACAGGTCTGTTTCATAAGTAACATAAACTCAATGATCTGTGGGATAAGCACGTTGAGAAGCAGAGTTCAGGTACTTAAGCAGCAATGCTTGCTGTAATCCTGATTAAAATGTATAACTAAGCAGAAGCAGTAGTGGATAAAGTATTGCAGAAGTACACACAATAATAACCCTTTTGCTGAAACAGTAATAAACTGGTTTTAGATTTACCAAAAATTGGAATAAAAGTCCATTTAGAGAAATACTCATGTTAATAGGAAACATCAAAGGCTCTTTGTTAGTAACATGCATTGAAAAAAATGTCCCAACGTTAATATTTTACAGTTTATCACTTGCAGTGCTTCTACATCCAAGATATTTTGTATTATTTTGTATTATTGTTTCACCCATCCTTAACAAATTTCCATTTAATAAGCAAATTAGATTCTTATTGTCTTGACATAGTCTCCTAGTGGTTATGTTTCTAAAGAACATTACTACAGGCTATGCAGATGAATGCCTATGTCCATAAACTTTATATTATCGTTTAATGTCTCATGGAACTCCCTTTGGTGTTTTTCCAAGTGTTTTGACGGCATCCTGTGCTGCTAGCACTTTGCCATCTGTTGCCTGGATTTTCCGATCGGGAGCCAGTGTTGAGAAGCTCCTTGTCATTGTATGAAAGTCCCGTTGCAATATGTTAGCAGTTATGTTTTTTCATAATTCTCGCATCCTGTTGGCTGGATCTTGATTGATATCTGTTTCTGTTTCTTGGAAGTATGGTGCTTGTTTTTAAAATAATATCAAAATATTTTTTTCTGCTGTGGCACAGCAACATTTTTTGCAGCCAGCACAGTAATATTGTTACACCTTGCGCCACACAGATTCTGTTGGATCCATTTATCTTTATATGCATACCATTTTATACATTAGTTTGCTAATAAGATTTTAAATAATTTCACAACTAAATGAAATTGTCGTAGTTTGGGACACACAGTGCTGATCCAAATTTTAGTAATATTTATTGGAAATGTCACTGACTGATAGGTATTGTCCTGAGGCTGCATATAGGTTGTGCAATTCAGAAAGAAAGCAGAAGTGGAATAGGACACTTAAACTTTATGAAACCTGCATTCTTTCTGGAAATGTTTACAAGTTTTTAGATGTCCTTTTTGTAAAGAGGGTTACACCTCAGATTTAGGGGAAATCATTCAACCATAATTTCACTGATTTGATTCTGGTTTGTAAGAGAATTAGTAAAAAAAAAAAAAAAAACAAATCTGGGAAACTCTAGGATTAGGATTAGGGTAAGGGCTATTCCAACCCTAACCTTATCTAAAATTCATGGTTAGGGTGAAATAATTCTAATGTTATGATGCTAACCCTGATTCCCCAGATGTTGCCCCAGATTCCTGGTGGTATGCAATTTGGAGTCATTTGGCTGCTGCATATGCTTTCCAGAGGCTAGAAAACACATACAGAATTTTCCCTCCCATAGACTTTAATGGGATTCGGGTTTGCACACCCTAAACCCCAATATTGTGATAACTTCCGCTGAACTGCTCTTGAACCAAACAGGGGGCTATTCAAGCAACATTAGTTATGATAGCCATCTTGTCTTTTCTAATCATCTGGCAAGGGTACAGTTAGGCCTCGTTCACACGGCTTATTCTGGGACTGATTTCAGCCGTACTGCGCGCTGTATTTGCGCTCCAATACGGCTGAAATCAGTCCCAGGCATTACGGTAATCCACAGTTCCATCTCTTTTCCCCGCTCGGCGAATCTGCCGGGAATAATTAATGTCTATGTGGCCGGCAAGATGCCGGCCCCCCGCCCCCGCTGCAAGGCTGCCGGCGTAATTGCGGGGCGAAATCCGTCCCCGCAATTACGTCGGCAATAAGCCGTGTGAACATTGCCTTAGAAAGACTGTTGTCCAGAGAGAGAAAATTCTTTTTGAGATAATCATCTCTAACTATCCAAACTTTATCAGAAAATTACAAAAAGCTGAAATAGACTTAAAACTTTCCCGAAATGGTCATCTGTTAAATGTGTGGGAACATACAAGACTTTAATTCCTATGTGGAACCTATACTTTTTTAAAAGTTTAGTCATACCAGTGTCAAATCAAAGAAGGATCTATTAAATCAACACTAATGTGAACATTGATAGGGATACAGATCTGTTTGTGAATTTTGCAGTATGCCTATAGTTCTGTCTCAGTCTGTTTTTTCAATACATTTGCACTAATAAATCTTACTACTGTGTACATTTAATTAAAACAAATGTCTAATCCTGTTTTTCTAACTAAATTAACAATAGTAATACTCCATTTTTTTTTTACCCTAGACTGACAGCGAGGTACATATATTAAGAACTGATTATTAAGCAATCTATAACCTGTGAAAAGTTTATTTTTAACCTGTGCTATGGTATTTTTTATACTGAATATATCTTCTTATATATGCATGTATGCATCCACGTTTATTTAGAACTGTAGTTATTGTGACATGATACAGTGACTTTACAATGGCCTTTAAAACCTGACAAGATAATATTGAAAATGTGATCATATCTATAACATCATTAATTCAAATATGAAACTATCCTGTAACCTTAACACTACTTGTAGCCAATGACACTCAAAATACCCCAAACGTCTCAATTTGGGACCCAAAATTATATCAGCCGTTACCCACCACTTGTGATGTCATAAAAAGATATAATACAGCTCAAGCATTAAAAAGGTTCTCTCAATCACACGTGACCACTTTAGAACTGTCAAGTCTACAATATGGTTTAATCTAAAATAAATTTGGGGGGGACAAATTTTGACAGTGCCCCGGATATTTTTGGCATGATGTACAATGTATGTATGAACTTTCTGACATATCTATGAACTACCACTTTTTGCACCACTTTTTTGTTTTACAACAGGACACATTTGTAAAGTTCTGTGACACACTTACATATATACTGATGAAGGCTGAAGGGTTTTAAACCAAATAAAAGTACGACTGTCCGGGGAGCACCAATCTGGAGATTTAAAAGTTTTTAATTTAAAAAAATTTATGCATTCAATTCCAATTTTCACTTTAAAGAATTTACATAGGGGCAATTTTTTAAATGTACTTAATTCCGAAAATTTTTCATTATGGCCCCAAAAAAATTTTTAATCAAAGTTTTTAAAAGTGAGTCAAAAACTAATATTTTGTTCTCTCTAAAGAAAGGATGGGGGGCCTAGTTTATCTAAATGCTCCTTTTGCAAAAGACTATTAAACTGTCAGAAAGTAGAGATAATCTATTGGAGGAACTTTTAGTTGTAAAGAAGAAAGCCTGGTCACTACTCCCGCAAAAAAAGTAAAGAAATTTAGCCCGGCCAAATTTTTGGGTATGTTATTATCCCCAAAGTAAGGAAAAAACCCAACCCCCTTTAAAGGGTTTTGGGGGGGAAAAGAAATCCATTTCTGGTTTTATTTGTTTGTCTCCATGTTTTAAATGATGGATAGTATAGCCTCTATTTCTCTGTGTTTTCCTTTTTTACATTTTTAAAATTGTTTTTTCCCCCCCCCTTGGGATCATAACAAAAGACAAAGTATATAACACCATATATATAAAAACACTCATTTTATAAATATATATATATATAAATATATATATAATATATATATTATAAAATTAAACCCATGTAAAGTATAATAATAACAAATTTTTATATATATAAAATTTATATAAATTTTTATATATTATATATATTGTGACAAGGCACAAGGCCCTTTTCATTTGAAAGGGTAATTTTTTGTCACGTACCCTTAAAAGGGGTCGGTGAAATAAGCCGATTTAAAAAAGGGCTGCAACCTTAAGGTTGCAGAAATTTTTGTTTAGTTTGCATCCAAAGGCTTAAAAGCAGTGGGGTTGTATGGAAGGGTCCCCACTGTGTTTGGGAAACCCCTGTTTAAAAAGCTGGAAAAAACCCCCCTTTTTGTGCTTTTTGGGGGAAAGTTTTTTGGGTAATGGAAAACCTTTTTCTGTTTCACCTTTTTTTTCCTGAAGCAAACCCTTTTACGTTTTTTTTTGTAAACCCCGCTGAAGTCCCAAACTGTTTCTGTTTTTGTTGGACTTATTCCCAAAAAAAACCCATTTAATTTTAATTTTAAAAGTTATATATATAAAATATAATATATAGAAAATATATTTTAAAAATAAAAATAAAAAATAATCACACATACACACAAAACCACACAAATATTTTTGAAAATACACCCATGATAACAGGGGGTTTAATGGAAAAATATTTTAGAAAAACTTTCAGTTTTTTATCCAAAACGTTTAAATTTTTGTTTTTCAATGTAACCTCCCGCCCCCCCCCCCCCCCCCCCATCTTTAAAAAAAAAAAAACCCGAAATTTAGATAAAAATTTTGCAAATTTATTAAAAATTTGAAAAACTGGAAAAAAAACATGGTCCCCTAAGTATTCAACCCTTTGCCAAAAAGTAAATTGAGGGACTGTAAAAGCAAAACCCTTTTTTAGCCCAAACACCTTATTTCCTTTTTTGGGAATAGAAAGCCCCAAAGTTTTTCACCCCCCTGGGAATTTGGGGAAATTTCCCTTTTCCCTTCTTTTCCCTTTTTCCCCGATTCCCCTCCGTTCCCTCAAATTTGGATGGTGACGGGGGTTGGAAAAAGTCCCTTTTCAAGTCTCTCCCGAGATGGTCCCAATTAAATTTAGGTCAGGGTGGGGCCGTCCCAAAAAAATGAACACAGAAATTTTTCGAACCACTGGTTTTTTTATTTTAGCTGTGTTTTCTTAGGGCATTATCTTGTTGGAAGATGAACCTTCGGGGCCCCGTCTGGGGGTCCCCGAGCACTCTGAAAGAGGTTTTTTTTCCAGGATAAACTCTGTACTTTGGGAGCATTCATCTTACCCTTTAATTTTCAACCAGGGCATCCTGTCCCTGCACTAAAAACCAAACCCCCCAAAACATTATTTCCGGGGCCAAACCCCCAAATTTTTTCACTTTTGGGATTGTGGTTTTGGGGGGTATGAGCATTTCCCGGGTTTTTCCACCAAAATTTCCACTTACAAGTAAAAAACCCCAAAAATTCAATTTTCTGCCCATCAGACCAGAGATTTCCCATTTCTCAACCTGGGGGCTCCCCTTTAAAGTGTTTAAATTGCCAAAATGTAGCGGCTTCAAAGTCTTGCCCTGAGAAAGGCTTCTGCGGCACCCCCCGCCATAAAGCCCCGCTGGGTGGAGGTTTTGCCCGTGTATTAAAAAGTTTAAATTTGTGGAAAATTTTTTCCCCCCTTCTCCCTACGCAAAAAACCTTGGGAAATCAGACCACAGTGAATCTTGGGGTTCTTCTTTTACCTCCTCACCAAGGCTCTTCTCCCCCATTTCTAAGATTGGCCGGGATGGCCCGTTGAGGAAAAGTTTTGGGGGTCTCCAAAATTCTTCCATTTTTTTATAATGGAGGGAACGTGCTCCCTTTGGACCTTTAATGCTGCAGAAATTTTTTGTAATCTTGGCTAGATCGGGGCCTTGCCACAATTCTCTCCTTTAGATGCCCGGGCAGTTTCCCCTTAAAACCTCATGATTTCCCAGTGCTTTTGACATGCACTTGACCCGTTAGGGCTTTTTTAAAAACCGGTGTTTTCTTTTTCCCAATCAAGTCCAATCAGTTTAAAAATTTAAAAAAACTGGGCTCCAATAAAAAAGATGGGGTAAACCATCTTTAAAAGGGGGATCAAAGGAAAAAGACACATGTGAGTTAAAATATCACAGCACAGGGTCTGAATACTTAAGACCATGTGAAATTTCCCGTTTTTCCTTTGGGTTTTAAAACATTTTTCCAAAAAAATCTACTTTCTGTTTTTCTCTTTCAAATGGGGTTTTAAAAATGTACATTTAACTCCTTAAAAGACCCCCCCACCACTTTTGACTTTGGGAAATTTCGGGTCGTTTCGTACCCCCAGCGACATCTTTTTTGGGGCGCGGGAGACATCGGGTTTGGGGGGTGCCTTTTAGTTTGGACTATATAAAACAGCCCTGATCCCCGAGCCTCTCCTGCCCAAACACCGTGTAGCGGGGGGAACCCGATCTTTTTAAAAATTTTTATTTTCGGCGGTGGCCCCAGGTCGTCTGTGGGAAAAAACTTTGGGGCTGTCCAATCACCCGCCCGTGTAGACTGAAAACAAATTTTAATTTTAATTAGGGATATATGGGAAAAAACTTTAAAACAATTTCTAAGTGAAAATAAAAAATTTTTAAAAAAAGGGAAAACATTAACCCTTTCATGCGATTTAAAAAAAAAAAAAAAAAAAAAAAACATTGGGAAAATATAAACAAAATAAAAAGAAAAATAAATTTAAAAAAATAAAAAAATAAATATTTTTAAAAAAAAATAATTGTAAATAAATTAAAACACAAAAAAAACCCTTAAAAAAATATTAGGGACCACATGAACCTAAAAAAACTGGGAGAAAATTTAAACTAACAAGTTATTAAAGGGGGAAAATGTGAATTGGGGAAAAAAAAAAAAAAAAAAAAAAAATACTGCAATTATTTTTAAAATGAAATTTAAAATATTTCCCCCCCTAAAAGTAAAACTTTTCCTTTGAATAAAACTCCCCTTGTACAAACTGGGGTCATTGGGAAAAAAAAAAAAAGTTTTAAAAAAGTGAAACGCCCAAAGGGGCAAAAACTAAAAAAATTTTTCTGGTCATTAACTACTTTTTCCCGGCTTTAAGGGGTTAAAAGACAAAAAAAATTTTTATTGATTTTTTGTATATAAAATATAAAACATAAATATATAAATTTTTTATATAAATTATATAAATATATAGTATAGGATTATAGTATTAATTGGGGCATGTAAGAATAATAGTATAAATAATATTTAATATATTTTGGGATTTAAGGATCTATATATAATTATATTTGTATTTAAGGTTATGTATCCTCAACTGTAAACTTTTCCCTTTTTCATTTGTTACAAAATAGTTTTTTAAAGACCACATAAAAGCACAGGGACTATGACATTTAAGCAGGTCAAGGAGTTCCAAGGTTACTTTATTTTTATTATAGTTTATTGCAAAGGCTAAATTTTTCCTTATAGCATTCCACAGCTGCTGCAGAGCCTCTCCTTGAAAAGTATTTATTAATTTTCCATTACAACTTCTAAAATATATAAAAAATAAAAAGAATTATACTTCAAAAAATTTAAAACTATTTGATAAAACCAAAAATAAAGGGGTTACCCCTTAAGGGGGGACAAAGTTTTGAACGGGGGTGCGCCAAGAAATTTTGGCCCAAGAAGCGTAGTAAAACCCGTTCAAAAGATGTATTAACAGGCTACCTAAAATTTTGGGGCAATTTTGGGGGTGTCGCACTACATTTGTAGAAGTAAAAACATTTATGATTCTTTGATGCCAAAACTTTTTAAGCAGAACAGTTTAAACATCCAGAAACCCCGTTAAAAAATTAAGGGCCCCCATGAGCCCGATTGTCGTTTTGGGAAATACAATGCCCTGGGGTATGACCTGCAGAAGAACAGGTTCATACATTCTGGCGCAGTCTACATTGCCTTAAAGCTATTTAAAACTGTTCTATCAGCACCAGAATTCATACATGTCGCTCTATATATACACATAACACACACTCATGCTTATTAAGCACAAATACATACAAACAAAGGGTGACATGTATGAATGATACTGCCCCATTTTTCCGGTGTACTTCGAGCCAAAAAGAATGTATGAACAGGCGCACTCCAAACTTTTGCACAATAAGTGCCTTTGTAATGTGCCAAAGACACTTTTTAATGCGCCAAAGCTTAGGGGCGTTCTGGGGGCGTCGCATCACATTCATAGAAGTAGACACATTTATGATTCTTTGATGCTAAATCTAGGCACAGACCAGTTAAAACAGTCAGATCAGGGTAAAGGTGGTGCCTGAGCCAGACTTGTCGTATTGGCACTACAATGCGCCTGTATGTATGACCTGCAAAAGAACAGGTCCATACATTCTGGTGCATCCTACACTACCTAAAAACTATTTAGAACTGGCCTGTCAGCATCAGGATTCATACATGTCATCCTATATATATATATGGTTTGTATGTATTTTTTTTTTACACTTTATATTACAGCTAACATCCCGCAGCATCAGCCCTGACCGGAGATCACTCCGGGGTGGGGTCCAATTAACCCCTTAGCTATCGGGATGTAGCGATTGCAATAGCTAAGTGAGACACAGAAGGAACAAGCTCCTTCTGTGTCTCAGTCGACGCAGTGAAAAAACAGTAAAACACACGCGAAAAATAAAATAAAAACTCGCAAACTCCAATATGGGGTCTTTTTAGTGGTGTTTATTAAGATTTAGCACTTAGGGTGTCCGCAAACCTGCAATGGCACCTAAAGAAAATCAAATTGAAAATGAGACCCCAGAGTCCGGTAGGTGCTCCTCTTACTCTGAGGCTTGTGGTTGAGCCAAATAGAGATATGGGATTTCTCTAAAAACAGCAGAATTGGGGGAATAGATATTAAGTTGCATTTCCCTGGTCATATCTACCGTGTTCCAGTGAATAATGGATAAAAATTGAAATTCTGCAAAAAAAAGGGAAATTTTTACATTTCACCTGCATTTTGCTTTAATTTCTGTGAAACACCTGGGTTAATAAACAATGGGTTAATAAACTTCCTAAATGCTGTTTTGAATACATTAAGGCGTGTAGTTTCTTAGATGGAGTCATGTATGGGGGTATCTAACAAACAGGCCCGTCAAAGCCTCTAGAGAACTGGACTGATCTTTAAAAATATCAATATTACAAATTCTTGAAAATGTGAAAAATTACTACTAAAAGCCCTCTAATGTTGTAAAAAAATGTAAAAAAAAATAAAAAATTATGCCCATCTACAGTGGACATATGGTAAATGCAAGATATAAACTATTTTGTGGTGAATAATTATATGTCTTGAACGCAGAAAGTTTAGAACTTTTTTCAAATCTTCACAAAATGTTTATATTTTTCACAAACAAACAAGGATTGTATGGACCAATATATCTTACTAACTTAAAGCACCATGTGTCATGAGAAAAAATTCTCTGAACCACATGGATAAGTAAAAGTTTGATTTAAAAAATAGGGCTGTGCCAGTAAGGCCAAAACCGGCTGGGGCCTTAAGGGGTTAATAAGCATGAGTGTATGTTGAGTTGGTACGTGTGTAAATCATTTATGTCATATAGAAGTAGCAGTATAATATATATATATATATAATATAATATATTATATATATATATATATAATATATATGTCTGCCCCCCACCTCCCGTCTCTTTCCCCCTTCTTTTAGATTGTAAGCCCTCGCGGGTAGGGTCCTCTCTCCCTCTCTCGTGCCAATTGTCCTTATCCCTTATCACTGTACTCGTTTGACTTATGTAATGTATGTAACCCCCTCGAATGTACAGCGCCCTGGAATCAATGGCGCTTTAAAATAAATAATGATAATAATAATAATAATAATAATAATAATAATAATAATAATAATAATAATAATAATAATATATAGTAAAGTCATACTTTATATGTGTGTGTGTGCAGCATGATATATATGTGTGGTATAGCTATACTATGTGTGTGTGTGGTATAGCATTACTATATACAGGGAAGGAAATAGTTATTTGATCCCTTGCTGATTGTGTAGGTTTGCCCACTGACAAAAACATGAACTGTCTATAATTTTAAGGGTAGGTTAATTTTAACACTGAGAGAAAGAATATCCAAAACAAAATCACATTGTATAAATTCTATAAATTTATTTGGATTTTAGTGAGAGAAATAAGTATTTGACCCTCTACCTACCATTAAGAGTTCTAGCTCCTACAAACCAGTTAGATGCTCCTAATCAACTCATTACCTGCATTAAAGACAGCTGTATTAAATAGTCACCTTTATAAAAGACTCATGTCCACAGACTCATTTAGTCAGACTCTAACATCTACAACATGGGCAAGACCAAAAGCTTTCTAAGGATGCCAGGAACAAGATCATAGACCTGCACAAAGCTGGAATGGGCTTCAAAACCAAAAAACGCTGGGTGTGAAGGAGACAACTGTGCAATAGTAAGAAAATGGAAGAAATTCAAAATGACTGTCAACCGACATCGATCTGGGGAAGCATGCAAAATCTCACCTCATGGGGTATCCTTGATAATGGGGAATATGAGAGATCAGCCTAAACTACATGGGGTGAACTTGTTAATGATCTTAAGGCAGCTGGGACCACAGTCATCAAGAAAACCATTGATAACACATTATGCCGTAATGGTGTAAAATCCTGCAGTACCTGCAAGGTCCCCCTGCTCAAGAAGGCGCATGTGCAGGCCCGTCTGAAGTTTGCCAATGAACACCTGGATGATTCTGTAAGTGATTGGGAGAAGGTGCTGTGGTCAGATGAGACAAAAATTGAGATCTTTGGCATTAACTCAACTCGCTGTGTTTGTAGGAAGAGAAATGCTGTCTATGACCCAAAGAACATCGTCCTCACTGTCAAGTATGGAGGTGGAAACATTGTGTTTTGGGGGTGTTTCTCTGCTAAGGGCACAGGACTACTTCACTGCATCAATGGGAGAATGGATGGGACGATGTACCATAAAATCCTAAGTGACAACCTCCTTCTCTCTGCCAGAACATTAAAAATGGGTTGGGGCTGGGTCTTCCAGCAAGACAATGACCCAAAACATACAGCCAAAACAACAAAGGAATGGCTGAAAAAGAAGAGCGTTAAGGTAATGGAGTGGCCTTGCCAGTCTCCAGACCTCAATCCAATAGAAAACATATGGAAGGAGTTGAAGCTCCAAGTTGCCAAGCGACAGCCTCAAAATCTTAATGATTTAGAGATGATCTGCAAAGAGGAGTGGAGCAAAATTCCTCCTGATGTGCACAAACCTCATGTGTGCTGTTACCGACAAGGGTTTTGTCACCAAGTATTAAGTCTGATTTGCAAGAAGGATCAAATACTTATTTCTCTCAGCAAAATGCAAATAAATTTCTATAATTTATACAATGTGATTTTCTGGATTTTCTTTTGGATATTCTATCTCTCAATGTTAAAATTAAGCTATCCTTAAAATTATAGACTGTTCACATCTTTGTCAGTGGGCAAAGTTATAGAATCAGCAAGTGATCAAATAATTATTTCCTTCAATGTATGTCTGTGGTATGGTAGTACTACTCTCATTTATCAAAAAGCACCAATATATGTATGTATTAGCAATCCCAGCTGTAGTCCTTTCCCTGTAATTGCATTTTAAGTGCATACACATACATGATTTACACACATAAATACATAACATACACTCATGCTTATTAAACATAAATACATACAAGCAATATACACAGATATAACACACAAAGGGTATACATAATAATAACACATATAAACATGCACACCATACACACATACATATTATCAGGGGCTGCTGATAAGTCTTTGGCTTTACCCAGAAAGAAATGAAATAGGAAGATGAAATTTTACATTTATTCCACAGACTCTCCACTGATGTCAACACACTTCTTACATCGGTATTCCAAGTTCTGAAAGCCTTGCAAAAAGAAGGTTTTCGGTTGTGCCTCAAACCAGTCATCCGTAGCAGCCATGGTATCAGAAATGGTTTGAAATGTGGTACCCTTGAGGTGTTTCTTCAGGTTTGGAAACAGATGATAGTCTAAGGGAGCTAGATCTAATGAATAAGGTGGGTGGTCAACCAGCTGAAAGCCTAGCTCCACCAGTTTTGCTGTGTTCTCTTGTGCAGTGTGAGCGGAGGCGTCTTGCAGGAACAAGATTCCTTTGGACAGCTTGCCGCTCCTTTTGGCCTTCAGAGCTGCTTTCAGTTGGTCCAAAAGTTAAATGTAATACCTTGCACTGATGGTGGAACCATTTTGAAGGTAGTTCACTAGCAGCACGCCCTCCTTATCCTAGAACACAGACACCATCACCTTAGTGGCTGATTTTTGCACCCTGAAATTGTTTGGATGAGGAGAACCACTGTGCCTCGACTCTTTTGACTGCTCCTTGGTTTCAGAGTCATACAAATAAATCCAGGTCTCATCCATAGTGACCAGTCGATCCAGGAAGTTCTAATCAGTCCAGAAACGCTGACAAAAAGACCATGAAGTTTTCACTCGCATGCTTTTCTGATCTGTTGTCAAACATTTGGGGACCCACTTGCAAATAGCTTCTTCATGTTCATATGTTCATGGATAATGACACAAACACGTTCATGTGAAATCCCCATGATGTCTGCTATTCCTTTAGCTGAAATTTGCAGATTCTCCAGTATGAGGTTTTGCACGGCATCAACGATCTCCGGAACAACAACCAACAATCTTCGTCCAGGACGTTCCTCATCATTGGTGCTAAAGTGGCTTGTTTTAAATTTGACAACCCAGTTCTTAACTGTAGAATATGAAGGGAATTGATCCCCCAATGTCTGCGACATATCACCATGAATATTCTTTGAGGATTTTCCTTGCAGAAACAAGAATTTTATCACTTCTCTGCTCTCATTTGCTGTGAATATCATCTTAGACTCCGACATTTTGTTTTCCCACGTGCCTAGATCACTGTTGCCATAAGATACAAATACAAAATTTTGAAAACATATATTAGACACATAGGGCTTTCATGTGATGTAACATTAGTTACCATAGAAACAAAAAAGAACACAAAGCCAAAGACTTATCAGCAACCCCTCATATAACTTCCCACCTGAGCTCCTCTCTATGTTCCTTTCTCCCCCATCTTGTGTGAACATGCTAAAAGAGCTGCCTCAAAAAGTTTTGCTGTTGTAACTTGCAGTACAAATAGAAGAGGGAGGGGAGGCTGGACTTCTAGAGACCCATGTCCTCCAACCCTCTCCAGATCCTTGTCTGATTGGCTCTGGGACAAATGTCCCAACTGTTCCTCCCTTGTAATGTCCCAATGAAACATTCTTCTTTAAAAAGGTTCAAAGCAACTGAACTGGGGGTTTGTTCTGCATCAACAGGGACAAAGTATTGTGTAATATATTAAAAATATTTGCACTACATTTTATTCAATTAGTGATTGAGACAGGAGAAACTTCCTATTAAAGCTATCTGTGACAAATCAGGCAGAGATCAAAAATATTTTTGTGGTGCTCCTTTCTGTATTATACTGTATTTCTGGCATCAAAATGTAAAATGTATCAGCAAATATTGTTGTACAAATAAATAATATTGATAGCATTAAAAATAAATATTTATAAAAACAATTAAAGGGGTCATCTAGTTTAAATAAAAATAAATAATAAGCTGCTGGTGCCAAACAAAATAAAAACTAAACTCACCCTTCTCTGCTCCTTCACTCACAGTTTTCTGTTTACCTTTTTTCTCTTCCAATTGGGATGTCACCACTGCAGCTACTGATTGGCCACTACTCTTACAGCCAGTCAGAAGTGAACAGCTCCGAATGGTGATGTAAGCAGAGGCATGTGACTGCTGCAGTAGATCAGCTGCTGCAGCAATGATGTCCGAGTCAGAAGACAAATAAGATGAACAGATGACCAGCAAGACCCAGTCCTGGAATACTAGTACAATATTTTTTTTCTCATTTGTGACTAGTAGCCTAATATTTAATTTTCAAATCAGACAACCCCTATAATATTAATTTGTAATAAATAATGAGAATATCAGTGGGTATGTAGAATATCTATAATGTTTCAAGCATTCATAGAATATACCCTATAAGTAATATCCTTTTTTAATGAAAAAGTCAAAAAGCTTTCACTTTAATTAATCTGTGCAATCTCTACGTCTGGCTGGTAGATCACTGTTTTTATGGCTTCTTTCAAAATGAACAAAGAGATACAGTGCAGGATATAGTGATAATACATTCAATTAAAAAGTCAAGGACAAACAGTGAGATACAATTATTACTTTCATGTGAAATCCACAATAACGTAGGTAGAAGTCACTGGGCACAAGATAATAAAGGTAAAAGGTAACATAGTAATGAAATGTTGCCCATTAAGAAACACATAACCTGAAGGGCTTTCATGTTTTGATCAGAACGAAAGAAATTGGGAAAAACAAGAAGTTAAACAGGCAGAAGGTTATTTTTCAGGTAACCCATGGAGAAAATCTAGTAGTTCAAATGAAAGTATCTTTGTAATTATTATTAGGATTTGTAAACTCAGTAAAGGACAAGTTACGTATCCCCTCAAATTTTAAAAGAAATACTGCATACACATGCTATAGGAAACAAAATAATTTTCTAATACACATATATCTTTCTTCTAGAAGTGCAGTAGATCTTGGCTCTGCAAAGTAAAATGGTATTGCCAGTGAATTAATCCTTTGTAGTGCATCCAAGGCTAAACTTGGTGTCAGCTATGTGAGCCCTGGCATTTAGTTAGCAATCATCTGCTGTAGCTCACTAAGAACCTTGAGAAAACCATAGCAAATAGCCCAAGACCGTTATTCCACATCATGAAGCACAATTCATCGCGCTCTCCAGCCTGAAGGTGTCTTACATCAGTCCATTTAATGTTTGGTCTTCTGCCTTGTGACCTCAAACTGACCAACTGGCTTGCAACTGACCACAGAAACCCAATGGACAGTTTCTGTGCTGAATGAGTGATACTATGGATTCAGTTTGGAATTTGATGAATCTCATTACTTTTAGTAGTTTCTCATTCAAACAATGAGGCAAATTTACAATGGTGCCAAAACAGAAAAAAAACTGGTGTTCATGGTTTGTATGACATTTAACACGTTAGACACCTTTGGACCTGTTTTGCACCTCATCCGACAGGGAGACAGGATTTATCTCTAAATGGTGTGTCCTGGTGGAAAGAGGTGTGGTTTGCAATATCATGAGCTATCACTTTGGTTCAATTACAAGCATAAACTAAGCTAACCAATAGGGGATATAAAGTTATGCATAAATGTCTAAAAATGTGTCAGATTTGTAAAACAGCTTGAGCTTCTGTGATAAATTTGGTACATTATCAGACTATTTTAGCCATATATGTCAAAATCAAGGCCCACAGGTTGAATCTGGCATGGCACTTCATTTTATGTTGCCCCCAATCTCCTCCCTCTCCTGTCCAGACCAGGCTGTCAAACGTTACAATGAAACTCTCGCAACCACCCTGGACATGTTGGCACCACTCACACACCGCACCACCAGAGTCAGACGCCCGCAGCCTTGGCACACACCTCAGACTCGTTTTCTCCAGCGATGTTCCAGGTGTGCTGAGCGGCTGTGGAGAAAGTCAAAGCTACCTGCAGACTTTCTCCACTACAAATTCATGCTCAGGACTTATCACACTGCCCTTCACTGCGCCAAACAAAAATATTTCACCTCCCTCATCTCCACACTACCCAACAACCCAAAACGGCCTCTTTGACACCTTCCACTCCCTCCTAAGGCCTAAAGCACAGGCTCCGGTCACTGACCTCTGTGCTGAAGACCTGGCCACTCACTTCAAAGACAAAATTGAAAATATCCGGCTAAACATATCTCAGTCCCCAAATAATACCCATCCTGTCCCTCCCCGCACGTCCTCTAATCTACTCGCAGCCCTTGACCCGACGACAGAGGAAGAAGTGTCCAGGCTTCTCCTGTCTGCTCGTCCCACCACCTGCTCTACTGACCCATTCCATCCCACCTCGTCCAGTCTATTTCTCCAGCTGTCCTCTCTCACCTTACTGCTATCTGTAACCTCTCTCTCTCCACTGGGATCTTTCCATCTTCCTTCAAACACGCCATCATAACCCCTTTACTAAAAAAGCCCTCTCTGGACCCGTCCTGTGCTGATAACTACCGACCAGTCTCTAACCTGCCCTTCATCTCTTAAACTCCTGGAACGCTTGGTCTACTCTCGCCTAATCCGCTATCTCTCTGCTAACTTCTTCTTGACCGCTGCAATCAGGTTTCCGCACTTTACACTCCACGGAAACTGCTCTAGTTAAAGTCTCCAATGATCTCCTAACAGCAAAATCTCAGGGTAACTACTCATTGTTGCTTCTCTTGGATCTCTCTGCAGCATTTGACACTGTGGATCACCAACTTCTCCTCAGCATGCTCAGCACCATTGGCCTCCAGGACACCGCTCTCGCTTGGTTCTCGTCCTACCTCTCTGACCGCTCCTTCAGTGTCTCATTTTCTGGTTCGACCTCCTCTCTCTTACTCTTGCTGTTGGGGTTCTTAAGGCATCTGTTCTAGGTTCTCTCCTCTTTTCACTCTACACAGCCCCCATTGGACAAACCCTCAGCAGATTTGGCTTTCAGAACCATCTCTATGCGGTTGACACCCAATTATACACCTCCTCCCGTGACATCACTCCAGCCTTGCTACAAAACACCAGTGACTGTCTGTCCGCTGTCTCTGACATCATGTCCTCTTGTCCATCTGAAACTAAACCTCACTAAGACTGAATTCTTGTCTTTCCGCCATCTACTAACCAACCCCCCCCCCTGCTATTTCTGTTTCTGTATGTGGTACCACCATTTCTCCTAGGCAGCTGGCCCGCTGTCTAGGGGTTTTATTGGATTCTGATCTGACCTTCACCCATTATCCAATCCCTGGCCCGCTCCTGTCACCTGCACCTCAAGAATATCTCCAAAATCCGTCCATTTCTCACTGTGGAAACGACTCAAACTCTCATACTGCTCTTATTCTTTCTCGTCTTGACTACTGCAACTCCTTGCTTATCGGTCTCCCTCTCTGCAAACTCTCCCCTCTCCAATCTGTCCAGAATGCAGCAGCCAGGCTTGTCTTTCTTTCCAGCCCCTATACTGATGCCTCTACCCTGTGTCAGTCACTGCACTGGTTGCCCATCCAGTACAGGATACAGTATAAACTCAGCACTCTCACCCATAAAGCTCTCCACAGCGCTGCTCCTCCCTACATCTCCTCCCTAGTCTCTGTCTACCGCCCTACCGTGCTCTCCGCTCTGCTGATGATATCAGACTACATTCCTCAATCATCGAACCTCCCATGCCCGCCTACAAGATTTCACACGTGCGGCACCAATTCTCTGGAATATGCTACCGCGGGCGATCAGGCACATTCACAACCCTCACAGTTTTAAGAGGGCCCTGAATATAATCTTCTCAGTCTGGCCCACCAAGATCCTAACTGCTATCACACACATCTGTCACTCCCTGCACTTGGGCACTCACAGGCACTTATCTGTATATAGATGTACAGTCTGGGTGGCAGGTTCATCCATGTTTCATATAAACCACCCCCTATTTATGAAACAAGGCTGGACCATTGTAAACTTGGCACTTCTCACCGTATGTTTCACCCACGAGCAGGGCCCTCACACCTTGTGTCTCGTTTGTAAGTACTTTTAATGTGTAATGACTGTATGTTTACCCTTGAATTTGTAAAGTGCTGCGGAATATGTTGGCGCTATAGAAATAAAGATTATTATTATTATTATTATTATTGTACATTCTGTGCCCAGAGGTGTCCAACAGTTTTTTTTAGCATTGGGCTGTGAAAATGGAGGGAAAAAACATGCAGTTCCAACATTGTTTTTGGGTTCATTTTTACAGCAATCGCTACGCGGTATAAATTACATGATAATTTTACTCTGCGGGTCAACAATTACAACAATATCAATTTTATTAGCTTTTTTAGCTTTTAAATCTGTTTTTTTGGAAGGCAGGGTGAAGAAAACACTGCAATCCTAGTAGTGTTTTTTATTTTTAACAGTGCTCATTGTGCAGTATACGTGACAATTTACTCCGTGGGTGGATATGATTATGGCAATACCCAATTGATATAGTGTGTTCATGTTGTAGCACTTTAAAAAAAAAAAAAAAGTGTTTTAATGTATAAAACAATATTAGTGCATCCCTATCTTTTGATAGCTATAACTTTTTTATTTTTTGATATACAGAGCTGGGTATTGGCTTTTTTTTGTTAAATTAACTAACATTTTTATTGGTACCACATATATATGATTTTTTTGTCCACTTTTTATAACTTTTTAAGTGTTTCACAATTGTTTTACTTGTCCCCATAGTGGATTTGAATCAGTGATCTTTACAATGCATTGCAGTACATAGCAGTACTGTTTTGCATTGTAACTGTCAATCACTATACCCGGCCAAACTTTTAGGTCATGGCCAGGCAAAGTGATGTCATAGGCAGCCCGGAAGCCTTTGTTAGGCCTCCAGGTTGCTAGGGAGAGCATTAGCTCTTGCACTCGCAACGCAGCAGTGCTGATGTAGACAGAGGGAGCTCCCTCTCTATGTCTTCCCCGTAGCTGCCACAATCACAATTTACCATAGCAGCTAAGGAGTTATTTGCCTGCAACCGAAGTGAGCTCCGGTCGTGGGGACAGAGCATGCTTCAATTGTGGGGGCTCCACTTGTGAGCCTCTACGATATCCAAGATGTACCTATACATCCATTTGCGGGAACACCTTCCAGGGGAGGGCTTATAGGTATGTCCAATGTTGGTGAGGAGTTAAAAGCCCTTCGCATACCATAATGCTTATGTTGTCCTTGGTAAAAATTTGTTAAACATCTCTGGAGTAAATATTTGACAGTTTTAGTAAATCCGCTCCATTATGTGGCTGTTAAAAGTCTCTCTTTCTTGAGAGAGTCTATATTTAAAGTTAGAGCATCAAAATCTTTGCCCATATTAAAGAAAAGTCAAGGTATGGAAAAATATTGTCCTAGTGATACAACCCCTGTTTCCATAGTGTGATTACCAAATGATAAATGCTATACCAAATATTACTGAAGCCGTTGTTACAGATCTAAATATTTAGTCTGCTTCTTTGAGGAAGTTCAACAATATTTACTTCCCAAGAAGCAGTATGCCTGATTTCCCAATAATTTCTCAATTCAGCAGATGAAGTCTGATGCCTTTCACTGTAGTCTCAATTGCATATTGAAGTTTTATGTTTCTCAGTGAAATGTAGAGCAGATGTAAAACACTGTGCAATTTAAGGTGTCAACAGAAGCCAGCAATAAATCTTGAGTGAGATGTAGTGTATTTTATACTAGAATTGTTATATATTTTTATTAGTTTTGTTCCTTTGCATATCCTAAAAAAGTACAAGAACACGACTTACTAAGTATGATATATTACACATATTTGGAGCTAGTGGGAGTTTTACAGAACAATAGAGAACAGTTGGTTTAAGGACATTTGCCAAAGTGAAAGTTTTGGTTGCTTTAGTCATTTGCTTTATAGTTTGTCTGTTTCTACTAATGGAACTGGTGCTGTATATACAAAGGGTAACATTTATAAACATTGGTACACGTGATGTACATTACACAGCATCTGATCTTTTGGTTCTTTTTTAATGGCTGATTTAATCGATGTCTGACTGAACCACCAGAAAACCAGCAGATTTTCTTTGACCCCTGAAAAACTAATTTGCCCCAAAAGATCCAGAAAAAGAAAACCCCCATTTGGGGCCAATCATTTCCGTGAGTGATTCACATTTTTTTGGGGAAGTGAAATACAAAGTTTGTGATCAAAAGGTGGCCAATGAACCTTGCTTCAAAATGTTTTTTTTTTTTTTTTTTAATTTTTGAGTTTAGGGGTTTGCTTTATTTGCTACCAGCGTATAGAACATTTTGTACTCCAATCAACATCAGTTCGGATCAAGCTCTGACTAGTACTTATGAATTATTCACCACCCACAGTTATACTTGCTGGAATATTTGTTTTATTTGATAAATTTATGCATGTTCTTAGCACAATACTTTTGTACATTTCAAGAGTGTCACCAACAGCCTATGTTTGTTGGCCGATGTGTCAGGACCTTTTGGCCGCTGCCAGACATGTGATGTAATATGTGAAATATGTGACATATACGTGATGTTCTGCACCCCTAAAGGTCGCCATTTCATTTCACAGCTCTCCAGCCCCCGTGGGACAGGGAGAAGGGGTGAGAGAGGGGAGCCTTTTCGAACACGGATTGCAAACACTGCCCCCAAAACTGATTTGGGTGGAACTTTTTTCACTGAAACCAGTGGACAGAATTTCCCATCCCAGTTTCGCTGTGCCCCTTGTTGGGATATAAGGGGCCCTTTTTAAGAGTTAAATTGGCCAGAAACCAGTCCAGTAGCTTTTAAACGTAAGATCGAGAAAAAAGAGGGTTTGGATTAGGGGATGAGATAGAAGAACAGCCCAAAAATTAAAATTTTATTATTTAATTGCCCTTAAGGGGACAATAGACAAAAAAACCACATACTTTTAGTGAATACGAAAGTTTTTAAAATACAGAAGGGGGTTACAAAAGTAATGCACAAAAGGGTAAAAAGCCAGTTACCGGGAAATGGGCCCCTTTTGTGGGAAGCCAAAATGGAGGCAGTGATAAAAATTTTGGTCCTTTCAAGCATTAGATGACATAATGTCAAAAGATCAACAAGTACGTTGGCCATTCTTTAAACCCTATGGTCATAGGGGGCCTCTTCCCCGGGAGGGTTTTGATGCCCCTTTTCTGGGCCCAAGCTTAACTCATAATTAGGATGGGTCATAATTCTAAGTAAAGGTGGTTTGGTACCGAAACCCTGATGAGCCCCCTCTTTTTAAAACCAAAGCTTTGTGAGATTTCCTATAGCGTTCTTATATTTTCCGGAAAAGGGGGACACCAAGGTTGTTGTTTCTGTTCCCCTGAGTTCTCAAATAGGGAAAACCAGTATAAAAATATGAATGTAGCTTTTCCAAAATTTCCTGTGAAACCAAGCAGTTTGATCAAAAAATGTGAACCAAGATCAAATGTTTTTATGTATTTTAAATGGCAGAAAAAGCTTTTAAAAAAAACCTAGTGTTTTGATGTTTTTTTGTGTTAAAAGAATTTCTGATATTGGATTGTGTTTTTATATGCTACTGCCATGCCAGTGTGCACCTATGCTAATTTTTTTAAACAATTTTTTGGGGATGTGCAAAATCAAATATTGTTTTCTAGATCATTTCGGAATGGGCATGTCACTGCTGCAGCTGCTTATTACCGTTCACTTCTGAACTGTGATGTAAATGAGAAGCACCGCACTGCTGCAGCCAATCAGTGACTGCAGCAGTATCGTGCCCATTCAACAAAAAATCGGGGGAGACACATTGCTGGAGTTGAGAACAGAGGATTTTTTTGTTTTTTTGTTTTACTGGATCACCTTGGCCATTATATAAATATCTTTTCTATGACATGGACAACCCCTTATAATAAAGTATAATTTGTATGGGAAGCAGGACTTTTTGTCTATGTTAATCACTTTCCAGTTTAAGTACCCTAGTGTTGTCTGTGCCTCACAGACAAAACATTGGTGAGCTAGTATTCACTTCTAGAGCATTTCATACAAACCTCAGTTTAAGGAATCTTTACTAATCATATTCTTAGCATTTTCTTTCTGGCATCAAAAGTTTGAGACTGTTTCAGGACAGTCTACTTTAGGTGTTGGATAGATAAATCATAAACCAACAGCGTGTTCAATAACTTGTCTCAGGAATCAAAGGACAACTTAAACAGGCAGACCCAGTAAATTGGGAAACCATATATAATGCATTTCCTCAATACAGGTACCTGTGTACCCTACAATGTAAGAATTGTGTTCTGTATCCCAATAAAATCCTAAGTTCTGCATGACAGAGCCTCCCTTTAATGCCCCAAATATTAAAATTACTAATAATACCATCAGAATATCTTTGTTTGCCCGCTTTAAAATTAATGAAAAAAATGCATTTATTTTTAATAAGTTTGATTGATTTTTACTATTGCTTTCATATAAAGCTGATGTCTGAAAAGGGGATTTATTAGGAAACGTGCTTTATGAGCATTTATGTCATGGTTTTATTATCATGCAGCGTGATTTTAAAAATTGTTTTAAAAAGGGTTGTTTTAAAAAAGGCTAAAAAATGCAGAAAATCTAAGAGTATTATTCTTTGTTTTTGGGGGTAGCATATGGGGACCTTTCTGAATGTGGGCAAATAAAAGCAAGTGTTTTGGGGTTAATTATGGTAGAGAATTTAAAGGGAAATAAAATGTTGCGGAAAAATTTGGGCCCATTTTTTCCTTTTGATGGTTTGTCCCCTTTTTGGTTTTGGGGGGCCTCGTTTGTGTAATGGTTTGTTTTGAGAATTAAATAATAAATTTTTTATATTTTTTTTTAAAGGGTTTTTGCTTTATGGTTTTAAAAGACTTAGCTGTTCATTCCTCCATTGGCAGTCGCTCTGCAGTAGGTTGTCAGTTCCCTGCTGTTGTATTTAGGACCTTTTCCCGTTATGTTTGAACAATAAATTTAAAACAGTCGAGAAATATGTTCCCAGGGTCCTTGGGGAAAAAAAAACAGGGGAAAGTAAAACAATATTAAATGTTCATTCAGGAACAACATTGTATATTGACTTTCCTCCAATTGCATATCGTGCCTCTCGAAGCCATGCATTTTTTATTAATCTTGTGCTTTGTCATGCTTGCTGGACCACAGTAACCACTTTGCTGCACGGCACTTGACAGTTCATTGCACTTTTGTTTTGTAATATAAACTTCCTTATTTGTAATCTCTGTTCAGTATATTAAAGTTAAAGCCATTGCTTGCCCCGAAAAACCTTATTGTGATTTTTGACCCCCTTAAGTATAGTCGGGTTCCCAGACAAATTTGGCTCGCATTTTGGCGTATTTGGCTTAATACAAATGAGATGGGCGCGAAATTAGGTTAGTCCTGTTCTCTTTGAGAATGTGGAATTTTGCCTCCTTCCCCGCTATACATGTATTGTACGCGCGGGGAGGGGTAAGTGAATGTCAAATTTTTGAGGAATACGCGGGTAATGCATATCAATGGGGCCGATAGGCTAAAGCCCCCCCCCTCCGCACCGTGGGAGTACATGCTAATCAGCGCGACTCCCAAACCACCCCGGTAACGCGCCCTTTTGTATGGCCCTGCAATTACGCCCGTTTTTGGAAAATAGCCTTAGACTTAGGCATTTAGAAAAAATTATCATGCTCTTGCATTAAATTTTGTTAAAGTTTTTTTAAGCGCCCTTTTGTGATTTTTTAGTTTAATTGACATATCCAAAATGTAATAACAAAAAAATGTGTAAAAGGTTTTTGTTATGTGATAACGAGTTGTTGGGATCTGAAAGACGGGTCTGGACAATACAAATTTCAATATTTATGATCTACTTGTTTTCATATATATTTTTATTTGAAAAGCCACTTTCTACGATGCAGGGTCACTTTCAATAAAAAAATCAAGGTCTAAGTAGCTGAATTTAGTTCTAAGTTGCATGATTCTAGTTAAAGTAATAATTGTCATAGTAATGAATGTCAACGTGACATTGGGTTATTTGCTTTTCTGCATTGGAATCAAGAGGAAGTCATTTCCCATAACATTTCCCATAACATATGATGCTACCTGTTATAAAACTATCGAGTTTGTAAGTATTGCAGTAAAAATCTTTTTGCTTGCCATTGAATTAAAGGGTTGCCTCATGTTACAAACCTGATATAGCAATTAAGACATACAGACATAAAAAGGGGGCTTCTGCCCATGAATGTGCAACATCTGCTCTGGTGGATCTGAAGCTTTTTGTTTTAAAAAATTTTGGGTCTAACCCCTGAACAAAAAAATTGTTTAATGTGACAGGGAAATGAAATCTAGCAAAAAAAATCTTAAAGGGGGTTGTTCGTCCCAAAGATTAGCTTTAAATGTTGGGCCCCTAAATGAAGACATTTTACAAATTTTTGTGTTGTTCTTTTTTTTTTTTTTTGTTAAGGAGTACAAGTGTTTTTTTTCACCCCTGAGATCTTTGGTTCCAGTGACGCCCGTTACTTCTCCCCCCTGCTTTTGTTCTATTGATAGCAGGGAGTGAATCATACCAGGTCACAGCAACAGAATTGGACAGTGAGAGCTTGTTTGTTATCGCTTTTTCAGAAAAAGCAGTAATTATGTGTTTTTAATAAACTCAAAAGTTCCCCGGGTTGCAGCATGAGATTTATCTAATTATCAGAGGTTGATTACACAGAGCTCATATGAAAATTTAAGAAGTTGACCAGGAAGGACAGAGCAAAGAGATTATTTAATTCATGCACCCTCTGAAACTTTGAGTGGGGCAACCCCTTTAAAAGACTCTGTCAAATTAAAATGTTTTGATTGCGACAGCTTTTTTTGGAGAGAGGAAAGTGGACGATGGATTAATATAGATATGTGGGGAAAAATTTTCAGCCGCCCTTGTCTTTTTATTAATTTAATGACTGTTTATTTTTGGGGGGAAGAAGTTCCGTGGGCAGGTTTGAGCGATTGACAGTCTTTTATTAGTATTTTTTTCAGTTCTTTTTCCCCCCTCCCCGTTTCCCCAAAAGCCATATTTGTTTTATTGTTTCATCTACATAGACACATGAGGACTTTTATTTATTGGGACAAGATGTACTTTCTAATGATGTTATTGATTTTACCATAGAATATACTGGAATACCATAAAAAAATTCTATGTGGGGCAAAATGTAAAAAAAAAAACATACTTGTGCCATGTTTATGGGTGTTTTGTTATGGTGTTCAAGCTTCGGTAAAAGTGATGTGTTATCTGTATTCTACAGGTTGATTGACATCAGACAATACCAAACATTTGCGTTTTTCGTTATGTTTTGGTACTGTAAAAAAAATTCCAAACAATTTCTATTACTGAGATTTGTACCACGGTGCCATTTTCTGTGACCAAAAATTGTTTTTATACTAACACCTATGAACTTGAGTGAGGGACATTTTTTGCAGGAGAAAGGGATTTTTTTCTCCAGTTTGGAACACATGTAAATTTTTTGATTATATTTAGGCTATGTCTACACTGCAGTGGACAAAAAAAAACCCCGAAAACGACTTACTAAAAAAGCATTTTAAATGAGTTTTTGTCCCTGCTGTCAAAAGCAGCTGAAAAAAGCAGTTTTTTGGGCCCTTTTTCGTTTTTTTGGAGGTTTTTGAAGGGTTTTTTGGAGTGTCTTTGCTCTGCTTTTTAAAAAATATGAACAAAATTAAACCCCTTGGATTAAACTCACCCCAAGGCGGATTAAAATGTTTGAGTCAAATTCCTTTAGATCACTGAGCCATTTGAGCAATTGTTTTTTTTTGTGTCTTGGCTGCGTGCTTTCTGCTTTATTAAATTTTGACAGATTTTGCACAAAAAACCAAAAAATCACATTATTTTCCCTACAGCAAAAAAAACTGTATTAGATCAAAAACTGTAAAAAAAAGGTTTGCGCCCCAAAAACCCAAAAAAGCTTTTTTCGGCAAATTCCCTAAAAAGAAATATTTTTAGTGTAGAAGCGTTATCAGTTTATTAGCGCCTAAAAAAATTTTTAAAGATATTGATCTAACCCCAATCGTTCA
>JAODAL010023225.1:0-63107 GCA_025379985.1 Phyllomedusa bahiana
CAAATTCACTGATTTTGCTTCTCTTTTTGTGTTACATTTTGGACAGTAGGGCTGGCTTCACACAACATATTTCACAGCACATGAACTGTGGCATGTATTTTTATGGATAAAAATACCTATGTTCCAGTCACTAATTTTCCCAAAAAAGATTTGCCCCCCTTCCAAAAAGGGTTTTCCAAATTTTTATATTTACAGTATAATACCTCTAAATAAGTCACCAAATAATACTCCTATGCATGGAGCAAATACACCCTGTTTTATTCCGTCATTCGCTATAAAAAAAAAAACCCCAAAATCAAGGACCCTTCAATCCCCACAATACCCAAAGAAAAAAATTTAATACTGCCAAATAACGATCATATGAGAACCAAACCCCATAAAACTAAACCCGTTATGGGACAGGGCTTTGCAAAACCCTATAATGTAGTTTCAGTCATTTTACTCCCAAATGACATTTTTCCTGATGAGGTCGTTTCTTTTCCTTTCAGGCCAGTTGGGCCCTGATGACCCTTTACCGGTTTTTTCATTTTTAAATCCCAAACCTTTTACTTTTTTCAGCACCTTTCTACCCATTCCCTATTTCTGTACAAAATACCTACATAGTGTTAGGTGGAGGTGGGTGTCATGTGGTGAGAGTAGGACCCTGAACTGTTCCTTAAATTTTAAACCTTTTTTATATTTATTTTTTTTTTGTAGAGATAAAACCAACACAAAGTAGCAATTTTTTTTGAAGTGTAAAGAAAAAAGATACAAACTTTTCCCAAAATTAAAAAAAAAAACGGGAAAATGCAGGGGCGCAATTTTGTATTTTTAGTCCCCTGATCAATACTTTTTTAGGCCCCTTTTAGCCCACCCAAGGGCGCTGCAAAATCTGTTGGGGGTTGAAAACTTTTCACATCTGGAGGCCCGGAATTTTTTAAAATAGCTCCCGAAACATCAGATTGGGTTGGGAAACGTTTTTGAAACAGCAATTTTTAAAATCATTGGGCCCCATAAATTTTCAAAGGATTTAAGTTTTGGGACTCTGAATGGGCCACTTTAAAAAACATAAATAGGCATTGGGTTTTAATTCTTCCCCTTGTAGCTTTTTGGTTTGGGATTTTTAGGGTCGTTTTTTTAGTTTTGGGAAAATGAACCATGCCCCATTTTCTATTCCCTTTTGCAGCCTCTAACGGGTTTTCCCTCCATTTTTTGTCCTGAAATTTTAAGGGCCATGAAACTTTCCAACAAAAGTTGGGCCCGCTTTCCCAGTTCCCGTGCATTTAAAACAATTAAAACCCCCCTTTAATTTCTGCTACCACAATTTTGGGTTTATGGGAAATTTTTGGGAAAAAAAATGTTCAGGGTTATGTGGGATTTGTTTTCTTTTTTTAAACAAGGAAGCGTTTGGGGGATTTAAGGGCCAAAAAAAATTCCAAAATTTTGGAACATCTTCAACAAAGCTTGGCTGGGGGTTTCCCCTTTTCTTATTTCCCCCTCCCTTCCCTTTTTAGGTAAGATTTGGGGGAGGAGACAAATTTTAGTTGTCTTGTAGACAGAATCTCCGACCTGAGCTGTGGATCTCTGCAGCTCCTCCAAAGTGACCCTGGATATCTTAGTCGCTATAATTAGTGTTTTCCCCTTATTATCTGGGCTGTTTTTGTTTTAGGTGGCCAAACCAATTTTCTTGGTTTGGGTTTTACAAATTTTGGGCCCCTAAAACCTTCCCTTTTTTGGATGGAAATTTAAACCCGAGCCCTGTGAGGTGGGCTATTTTTTAAAAAAAATTAAAAAAAACTGAACCTGTATTCACATTTTGGGCAACTTTAAAACTCTTAGCTTGTCTGGGGGGTTTCCCCTTTTTTTTGTATGATGCTGTTTGTTTAAAATTGTTCTATAACAAACCTCTGAGGTCTTTAACAAAAAATTTAAGTTACTGGGGAAAAAAGACTTTCATTTACATGCATCTTTTAAAGATTTTGGGTGACTTTCCCAAAGGGCCCAAAAAATTTGGTTAAAACTGTTTATTTTTACACCCTTCACAAAAACCTAAAATTTTTTTGCTCTATCCCAAATATATCAATAAAAAAAAATTTAAAGGTTTGTGGCTTTTAAACCTTTAAAAATGAGGAAAATTCTAAAAGGGGGAAAAATACTTTCTTTAATCCATTTTTTAAAAAACATTTTTGAGTTTGGCCCTTTAAAGTTTTCCATTCACAAAAGATTTTTTTTTGGGGTTTTTTTTTTTGGTTTTTTAAATAATGAAATCATTTCTATGCATTTTTTACAAATGTTGGATGACATTTTTTTCTTATTCCCCCCATGCATTTTTATTTTTAAATCTTTGTATGCCTTTTTAGATGGCTATAGAAAATGCCATCTTTAGAGCCTGCTTTACAGAAAAAACACTATGGACCCCAAAAATGTACCAGCAGTGATAAAAATGTAAACAAACCTTCCCAGTTTGTAGTGTGCTCTTTTGATCTACAGAAAACAGCTGGTCATTGTGTTTCTTTTTTCAAATGGCAAAAATAACAAAAAAAATGCAGCCTTTTTATTGAAAAAAAAAACTAAACTGTGGAAAACCCCCCTTAAATGTCTAATTTGGGCTGGGGCTTTCCCAAAAAGGGCCAAACAAAAAACGTTCCCAAATCCACAAATATTTCCCTTTTCCCGCACCATTTAAAAACAGTGAAATTT
The DNA here is from genome assembly GCA_025379985.1 of Phyllomedusa bahiana. Classification (NCBI taxonomy): domain Eukaryota; kingdom Metazoa; phylum Chordata; class Amphibia; order Anura; family Hylidae; genus Phyllomedusa; species Phyllomedusa bahiana. The sequence continues at coordinate 2,680 of JAODAL010023225.1, forward strand.
GGGTTACTTTTTATATGGGTTACACAATATAATAATATACTAAAAGCCCATCTAAGACTTACCCGCCCTAAAGGGTTCTTTCACACGGTGCTTTTTTACACCTTTTTTTTGCAGGGAAAGTATAGGGATTTATGTTTTTTACCTTCCCCCACAAAAAACCCATAAAAAAAATGGTAAAAAAATGCCCCCATGTGAAAGGGACCCATAATTTGGGAAAAATACCGGGGTTTCCCAAAAACCCCCTACAACATTAAAACCCAATTACATTTCTTAAATTAACCCCCCCTTTGGTGCCAAAGTCTGTAACGGGAGATCCATATACTTCACTTTCCCAATATTTTTTTTTTTTTAAACCCGCCCGAGTTGAACTTTTTCCCCTTCTATAGGCCCCCCCCATTTATACCCCAAACTAAAATCTTTTTTTATTGTGTGTGTTTTCTACAAAATGCTTTGCAACAGAATTTTCTCCAAGCCTTCGCTTTGTTTGTCCTCCTTTTCCACTTGTTGAACCTGTCCTCTATTTTTTCCTAAATGTATTTGTGATTTATTTTAATTTAGCCTTATTCTGATAGGTCTAGTAGTTTTTTCCTAAAATATGCCCTTTTCCCCCATCGGGTTTTTAGCCATATATATGACATTTGCTTGTTTGCATGTGAAGAATCCCTTTACCCCGGGAAAAGAATGTCCATTCTGGGGGGTAAAAATTTTTATCACATTTAATTTTAAACCCAAAGCCCAAATTTTACAAAGGGAAAAAAAAAAGGGGGGAAAGTACCTCTTTTTGTGTCCCCCTTTAAAAAAGTTTGCCCTTTTTTTTCTCTCCTATATCGATTTAACAAAAAGCATTGCCAAAAAAAAATTTTTTTCCCCCCTTGCCTTTTTAATAAAGTAAGGCTAAATGAACATACAGTAAATCAAAAAAATAAAAATTTTGGCCCCAAAAAATAAGGGCAGGGTTTAAAAAAGTGGGAAAAGGGGGGAAACAAAACCCCAAAAGGGGTTTGGGGAAATCTTTCTGTAGCAAAGCATTTTTTTAGAAAACGCCCCAAAGTGAATGAACTTTGATTGGGGGTGTGATTTAGGAAAAAAAAGGGGGAAAAATCAAAAAACCCGGTTTTTAAAAAAATTATTTAAAGGGGAAAAAGTATACTGAATCTCCCAGAGACTTTGGCCACCAAGGGGTTAAATAGGAAAGTAATTGGAGTGTCATTTGTAGGGGCATTTGGGTCGGCAATTTGGTTTTACATTATGTTTATTGGGTACTGCTAATCCCCAACAAAATGTATTATATAGTATTTCCTTTATAATGGGTTTTAAAAGCTAGAATTAATATAGAATGGGTCAAAATACACCCCTTTTGGGGTAAATTTAAATTCGTTGCACGGAAGCAGTGAAGTCTGTTTGGGAGTTTCCCCAATCTTCTCCCCACTTAATCACCTTACATATACCAGACTTATCCAAACTTCTCTATTTTTAGCTTTTTAAATTTTTTTTAAACCCGACACAGGGAAACAAAAAGGCAAATTTTGTAAAAAAAGAAACTTGCTGTTTATTTGTTTGGCTGTTTCCCCTTTGTAGAATATCTTATCCGAGATTTAGTAACAATTCCCTAACTTGAAAACCCGTCATGTCAGAGTTTGCGTTCCCGGGACCGGCGGATACAGACATAGCGAGTTTGAGGGGAACCCTTTTTTGTAGGTTGTTGTGGATCGGTATTTTAAAAATTATGGATTTGATACGCATTTAAAGTTTAACAGCTGTAGTATATATATTATACCTGTTATAATGATAATAGCTGAGATTGAATATAGAATGGTTAGGTATTTTTTGTCTAAGTATTTAAATACAGCAGTTTTATTTTGATGTATATGTAACACCAATATTACTTTACACATTTAAAGCAGGTTGAAAAGGGATTTGCCTAGAAAAGTGAATAGGTGGTGTAATTAGCACAAATAATATATTGTAACAACATGTGGAATATAAGTTATTTTTTAACAGAGCTTATATGTGTTTTAATATTTTGATTTAAGTTTATTGTAAATGTTTGTTGATGTGTGTTTTTGATAGTTTCGTCTATTTTATAGATATCGATTAGATTAAATTTGCGATGGTTGACATAGGGATGAACCCCAAAAAAAAGGCATTACCCATCGGGCCCCGGGGCAAGGGATATTTGGTGCCCTAGGGAAGTAAGCATTGGCCCCCCCCAATTCCCCCCCTCGCTCCAAAAAAATTGCACCCAACCCTAATTCCTCTCGCCCCCCCCCCCCCTGTTTCCAGGGCCCCCTTCCCCCCCCGCACCTCCTTCCCCCCCCCGCACCACTTACTCTCTCCCCCCCCACCTCTGTCCCCTGAACCAGTTACTCTCTCCAAAATTTGTAACTTTTTACCAGTCCAAAAAAACCCGCGCCCAGGGTCCTAACGGGAATTTTTTTAAAGCCCCATTGTGAACTGCGGGTTTTAAATTTTTAAAATTGAAAAAAATTTTGTTCCTTTTTCCCCTTTAAATTTTTTTGGGACATTCACATTGGTTCCCCGCCAAACACCCCAGCAGTTTACTGGGACAAAAGAAAATCAGCCCTGAAAATCTGCTTTTTTAAAAGTTTAATACATATGACAGTGTAATACCCCAAATAAACAGTCACTAAAAAAAATCCCCTAACATGGGGCAAATTTTAACCCACAAATGATTTTTACTAAAAAAAAAAACTCTCCAAAAACCAAAAACCCCAAAAAAATTTTTACTTAAAGGTTTAAATAAACCTTTCCGAAAAATGACCGAAGGGACCCCCCCATGTGATACCCCTGGGACACAGGCCTTTTGAATTTTATTTTACCCCCCTACAGGACCATTTTTGAGTAAAACTAGTTTTTTATGTTAAAGCTCTGCAGGCATTTAAGGGTTACATGGCGTTTCATTTAAAATAAAACCCCAAGGGGACTCTTTTCTGTTTACGCGTTTTAATTTTCCCCTTTTTTTCTTCCGGTTCCCACCCTTCCTGCTGGTTCTCCCAGGGCCCAAAACTCGTCCCCCGAGGGTTTTTTCACAAAAAATCTTAGAAAAACCCCACAAATTTTCCCCAACTCCTTACTTATAGGGATATTTAAAAATCCCATCAGTTAGACAGGTAATTAAAGTCCCCTCAGATAGGAAGCTAATAGGTCCCCGCAGTTAACAAAGGGATAAATTCCCCTCAATAGAAGCTTTTTATATTGGGTTTTTCCCTGGGGATAAAACATTTTGGTTTTTATATGTCCCCTCAATTAGGCGGTGTAAAATATAAGGGCCCCAAACAATTTGGCAGGTATTTTAGATATGCCCTCTCAAACAAACGTTTAAGATATTTTTAAACCCCAAACAAACAGATATATAAATATAAAAATACCAGGGAGGTTTTTAATTTAGGGGGGAAATTTCAGGCAGGTATATTGAAAAATAGGGGGACTTTTCAGCCAGGGGATATATAGGGGCAAAACCCCAGGCAGGTTATATAGGGGCACTCAGGGGGGGGGGAATAGATTAGGGGGGGGGTTTGGGGACCAGGCAGGTTTTTATAGGGGCCCCAATTCAAAAAGGCCCCAAAGGCAAAAATATAGATATAGGGGGCACACAGGCCTATAATAGATATTTGGGGGGGACACAGGCAGTTTTATATAGATATAAGGGGCCCCACAGGGATTTTAATTTGATATTGGGGCCACAAGGGGAGTAAAATTTGTAGATTTAGGGGGGAAACAGGCAGTATATATTTTTTAGGGAAAAAATATTTTTGGGGGGAAAAACAGGCAGTATAAATTAGATATAGGGGGGACAAAAGGGAGTATATTTTGGGAGATAAAAAGGGTTCACACAGGGAGGGATATTAGATATAGGGGGCACCCAGGGGAGGGATATAGGGGGACCACGGCGAAAAATAGATATAGGGGGACACAGGCAGGCTATAGGGGGACACCAGACATTTTATAAAAGAAATAGGGGGGCACACAGGGGAGTAATATATATAGATATAGGGCACAACAAGCAATTTTATATAATATAGGGGCAACAGGGAGTATATATGTGATATTTGGGGGCCCCAAAAAGGCAGTATAAATAGATATTTTGGGGCACACAGGCAAATTATATAATATAGGGGGCACACAGGGAGTATTTATAGATATAGGGGCCCCAAAAGGCAGTAATATAAAATTAAGGGAAAAAAAATTTTTAAAAGGGGGCAAACAAAAAAAGGCCCCGTATATAAAAGAATTTTAGGGGCAAAAAGCAGGATATAGGGGGCCCCACAGGGGAGTATATATATAGGGCACACCCGGCGGGATAAAAAAGGGGCACACAAGGGAGGTTATAGGGGGGAAAGGGAGTATATATATTTAGGGGGGCAACAGGCAGGATTTAGGGGGGACACCAAAAAAAGGCCGGAGTAAAATAAAAATAAGGGGAAAACACAAAGGGGCCCCGGTTTTTAAAATAGGGGAAACAGGCATTATATAGGGGGCAACCCGGGGGTTGGGTTAAAAAATTAATATAGAGGGCCCACAGGGGGCATATTGGAGCACACAGGCAGGTATAGGGGGCCCCACAGGGAGGGGATATAGGGGGGCATTTCAGGCAAAGGGTAAAGGGTTTTAGATATAGAGGGCACAAAGGCCCGTAATAAATATATATATAGGGGGGCACACAGGCAGGTATAAGGGGGCCCCCCAAAAACGGCGTATATTAGATATAGGGGCACACAGGCAAATATAGGGGGAACACAGGCAGTTAATTTATATATAGGGGGGGAAAAAGGCAAAGGTATATAGGGGGCCCACAGGCAGTACATATAGCTATAGGGGGCACAGAGGCAAGCATATAGGGGCACACAGGCAGTTAAAAATAACATTCATACTCACCTTACCTGCTTCCCAGCCGCGCGCTCCTCTTCTGTCCTCTTCTTTACCAGCCGCGCGCTCCTTCGGCAGCTCCTCGGGCGCACAGCCTGTGACGGGCTGTGTGCCGGTGGAGAGCCAGCATCGTGATGACCTCACTTCATCGCGACGCTGCCCAGCTGAGCAGCACAGGGCCGGGGCGGGTCCTCAGCGCTGTGAGGACCCGACGGCCCCGTTGTGTCGGACCCGGAGCCGGTCCGACATTGTCTGCGGAGCGAGGAGCGCTTGCTCTCTGCTCCGCAGAAGCCCTCAGCTGTGTGTGCGTCCAGCAGACACACATACAGAGACCGCCGGCGCGTCCGGCCCACGGCAGCGGCCTGGAGCCTGGCGAGGTTCGGGGCCCCGGCCTGCGCCCCTTAGAGACAGGCAAAGGTAGGCGCCCTAGGCGATTGCCTACCTCTGCCTACCCGTCGTCCTGGTCCTGATTACCATTACGTGCCAGACATGTCCCCCTGCTAAAGCCAGTACATGTCCGGGCACGTCTGAAGTTTACTAGAGAGCATTTGGGTGATCCAGAAGAGTATTGGGAGAATGGAATATGGTCAGATGAAACCAAAGTAGAACTGTTTGGTAGAAATGCAACTCGTCGTGTTTGGAGGAGAGAGAATGCCGAGTTGCATCCAAAGAACATCATACCTACTGTGAAGCATGGGGGTGGTTACATCATGCTTTGGGGCTGTTTCTCTGCAAAGGGACCAGGATGACTGATCTGTGTACATTAAAAAATGAATGGAGCCATGTATCGTGAGAGTTTGAGTGCAAACCTCCTTCTATCCGCAAGGGCATTGAAGTTGAAACGTGGCAGGGTCTTTCAGCATAACAATGATTCCAAGCATGGGCAACGAAGGCGTAAGAGGCATTTCAAGGTCCTGGAGTGCCTTAGCCAGTCTCCAGATCTCAACCCCATAGAAAACCTTTAGAGGGAGTTGAAAGTCTGTGTTGCTCAGCAACAGCCCCAAAACATCACTGCTCTAGAGATCTGCATGGAGGAATGAGCCAACATACCAGCAACAGTGTGTGCCAACCTTGTGAATACTTACAGAAAATGCTTGACCTCTGTCATTGCCAACAAAGGATACTGTATATAACAAACTATTGAGATGAACTTTTTTTTTTTTATTGACCAAATACTTTTTTTCACAATAATTAGCAAATAAATTATTTCCAAATCAAACAAGGTGATTTTCTGAATTTGTTTTCTCATTTTGTCTCTCATAGTTGAGGTCTACCTATGATGTCAATTACAGGCCTCTTTCATCTTTTTAAGTGGGAGAACTTGCACAATTGGTGGCTGACTAAATATTTTTTCCCCCGCTGTACATGTGACAGCTATGAGTGGTACACTACTCACAAAAAGTTAGGGATATTTGGCTTTTGTGTGAAATGTATGGAAAATTTGAACATTTCATGCTACAGTGATATTTTATCCTGAAAGTAGGCCACTTAAATCGTAGCATGCTATGTTGATTTTCTCATCTCAAAAAATTTTATGAAACAAAAGCCAACAATAGTAGAGGGCATACACCATCAAATGTCTTGTCTCAATATCGTGTCACGTGGCCTTCAGCATCAATGACAGCTAGACAATGACGTCTCATGTTATTCACAAGTCAAGTTATTGACTGCTGAGGCATAAGATTCTTCGTGAAGGGAATCTCTCATGTCATTGACATTCAAGGGTTCAGGAGTACAGAGTTACAAGCTTCTACACGCAGATTCAGGTGAACACAAAGGTTTTTTAAAGGTTTCAAGTCTGCAGGCCCTTCCATTTGAGGTACCCCAGTCTCCAACAGCCATTCCCTAATGATGCAACCTTGATGAGCTGTACCATTGTGGTCTATGAAGATGAAATTAGCCCTGTCTTGTTCAAGCAGAGGCACAATGACTGGATTAATGATTTATTTCAAGAAGCAGAGGCTTGTCACTGTACCATTCACCAAGTGTAGGCCAGTTCTGTATTGACTAGACATCTGCCCACACTGTAACAGAACCCAACCTAAGGTTCGTCTGGTGAGAATAGTGGCTGATGCATAGTGCTCTCTTTGACGTCTGAACATCATTGGCAGCCATTATTTCTGCTCAGAGAGAGGACTACTGGTCTCTCGTCAAGCATAGATGCACTCTGGCCCATGCAAGACGATGATGCCTGTACCATTTGGTGTGACCAGGTACCCTTGCCAGTCGTCTAGTCTCAGACCACGCTGATGAATGTTTTGATGTGACACCTGGGTGCCTCTCACTTCCTTTAAACATGCCCAGAGATGTGTGGCATTCCCCATCGGCTTCTACAAGGCATAGTTTACAATAAAGCGGTCATCAATGTGTGATGGAATCAAAGGACGTACACTTCTTTGTCTTTCTGTGACTTCCACTCACTGTATTTCTCTTGCAACCTGCTGATGACAATGTGTGACACTTTAAACTTAGTGGCCACTTCCATCTGTCGTTGTGTGTGGTTCATATAGTGGGTAACATACATGTGGCAGCTATGAGTGGTACCACTATGTGTTACACACATGGAAAGGTACCACTTACAGCCATTTCATGCATGTAACCTTACGCAAGGAGCGGTTTGTGTGTGGTTCATATAATCGGTTACATATGACAGCTATGAGTACCCTTACAGAGGCCGTTTGACTTCATGGGGACAATGACAATGAGGAAGGGAGGCATGCTTACCCTCTCAATGAGTGTTAGCTCTGCACTGAAAACAGTTAAACACTTCTAATAGCACTGTGCAAGAATATTCTGACACACTATAGGCAGCTGTATACAACAGCCTGACGCTGAGTCCTTGTGTGCTTGGCGCTCTTTTGCCATTAGTGTTATAAAGGAATTAAACATGTGTAGTGTATAACTCCTTTACAACACTGTGTATTAATAAAATTGGCCTACTGTGCCACCAATGCAATGGTACACATCTTGGCCCCTTTCCACATCTCAATTCCATAGCCCGTTGGGCAGCTCCCTGTCCCACCTGCCACTCGAAATGGTCCTGGCCTTACATTTAAGCATCATGATATACAGTTATATCATATAGACCAGACACAGGAGCTCAGTAGTAACTGATAGGCCCTCACTGTAAAGATCAGGTTCAGATAAACCTCTGATCACTGCTGTTGATCTCAAAGATTATCAATTATCTGGTAACATAGTTCCTCATAAAAGAAAAAAAAATGTGATACTGACACTGCATTATGCACAATACAAATGCTGCTAGTGTATAGGACATGTTACACATAGCAAGGCTAAGAGAATACATGTGGTTTTGCCTGGATTAACATTTTGATTTGATTTTAAAATGCTACCACTAAAAAAAAAAAAAAAGAGGTAAGATATTAAAAAACTATTTTTTACAAAAGTAGTGCCGCTTTTGTGCATTAAGGGAGCTTTATCAGATTAGTAAAAAGGTTTGCTTTATCTTCAGAATCATCATCCTTATCCACGATGGAATATGTCTAGTTTTGCAATTCATCTTGGGACAATCCACCTGAGCTGTAATATCAGACATGGTTCATGGACAAGAATTACACTGTTTCTACAGAAAAGACAGGGTTTTTTAAGCCAAGAATCACATTCATATATTTAGTTTTATTTGGCCTTTTAATTTTCTTTCGCTCATCAATTTACCACAATAGAATTGATCTTAAGCTTCTTGTTACTATACTAATTTACAACTGAACATTTCAATATTAGGTTTAGATGTATATTTTTATCTTATTTTTAAATAAGGGGTCCTGGTGTAATTGCAAGCAATTTTCAAGCTTCATATGGCCTTCAGTACTTATCATAGTTTCTCTGTGGAAAATTGTACAGGATATGGTATTATGTGACTGCAAATATAATCTCTGCACAGAAATCACAAGAGCAGAAATCAGAACCATATGAAGATTATTTTGAATCGTAGGTATATAATTGCCCTGCCAAGAAAAAAGGTCAGATTTGGGACAGAGGTTCATCAGACTATAGACTATGTGAGCAGAACTGAATGAAAAGTTTATCGTACAAGACATTAGCCTTTAAGTGAACTTGTTGTACAGGAGTCTTTTGTAAGTATGTAACACAGCAAACAGGATTGAAAAGGTCGATAAATCCGAATGAAAACAAAGTAGTCTATTTCTGGACACACAAAATAGAAAAGAAATATAGCAGAGACCCAATATAGTAGTGACAACGACACGGATAATGTGCTATATTAACAAAACCTTTCATACACATAATAGCGCCAAACTGATCTAGAAAAAAATGCTAAACACCCTGACTGGGGAATAAATACCTACTTTTATAAGCCAAAACATTTTGCTCAGTTCTTACATTTTGCACATATGATAATAAAACTTTAGAACTGCATATCCAGGTCATTCCGGTCGTACTTCTACAGGTATATAAACTAAAAGAGACTGTTATCTCAGTAACAACACACAGCAAAATAAGGCATCCCCGATACTATCACATCCCATATTAAACGTTTGCTGATAATGAGCTAAAAAGCTCAATAAGGCAAACATTTGGATATAAAATTCAGTTTTTTTAGTTTTTTTTTAAATAGTATGAAAAAAAAGAATGTTACCATACTCTGTATATTAAGCATCTTAGTTATGAGGAGAAGTTAGTAGAATTGAACTTATTTAATCTTGAGAAAAGACAGCTTCGGGGGGACATGATTAATTTATATAAATATATAAATGGTCCCTAAAAAAAGTATGGGGAAAAATTATTTCAAGTGAAGCCCCCTCAAAAGGCAAGGCGACATTCCCTTCGACTAGAGAAAAAGGATTCAATCTCCAGAGGAGAAGGGCGTTCTTCACTGTAAGAACTGTGAATCTGTGGAATCGCCTGCCTGAGGAGCTGGTCACAGCAGGAACTGTAGACAGTTTCAAGAAAGGCTTAGATCTGACACTAAAGAATATGAATGCATATGTAGCTATGTAAAATTCTGGATCCTGGCTGGTGGAGGCTCTGGGGTCAGAGATATGGTCCCCACTGGAGCAGATTGGTTCTTGCCTTGTGGATTTCAGGGCATTAACCAGTGGTGAGGCTGGACTTGAAGTCCTTGTCTCTCTCCCTTCACCCACATTTTCCCCACCCTTGGTTGAACTTTATGGACATGTGTCTTTTTTCAACCATACTAACTATGTAACTATGTAATTTCTAAAGATTAGAGATGATCGAACTCTAAAAAGTTTGAGTCGAACCTTGAAATTTGAGAAGTTCGGTTCGAAGTTCAAGTTGAACTCGAACTTCGGACCCCATTAAATTCAATGGGAGATGTGCGCAATGCACCTTGCACTGGACCTCTATCCCCTGATGAAGCCAGTTTAGCTGGTAATACATGTTGGGGAGGTCAGGCATGACATTTTAATTTGTGATTTCTCACCTCTTTCTACAAGTGTCACCCGCTGCAGAGGGTCTGACAAGGAAACCTTATATATTTTATGTCCATCGAATTAGGGAGGACTGCCCTAGTTGGATGTTTTGGATCCCTTATTGGAGTTAGTAAATTACTGTATATATAAGGCTCCCCTGGTGATAGGTGGGGTTCCACCAGATTTGATAATAGAAAGGGAGTTATTCCTTCACAACTAGAAATGGATAAATTGAGAGATTAGAAATCAGGTTTTTAATAGTGTGTATAGAGGTTTAGTGTTTTACAGAATAAAAGTTATGTTTTAGTGCTTTATAGATTGAGAACTGTTAGAGTTCAAGTTTGCCTATGGCAAAATAGTAAATATAGCAATGCACCTTGATAGGCGCATTACATACACTACCAATGATATACTATGTTTGTCAGAAAATGCAAACTTGTTTGCTTATATTCAGATCATGAACACTCCTAGGAGCTCCATTCTGATGATTATTTGGTGCAACTTGCTAGGTACATTAGACAACTTCTTTTCCATATGCCACATCAAGATTGCTGTAAATGTATACCAATAAGTGTAAAATAATACATATCTGAATTAACTATGGAACATTCTAGTCCATGTTTCTTTTCTGTTCAATTTTCAAACTTTATAGGCTATGTAGACATAAAAAACCCAGATGTTAACTTACTGCCATCCAGGATCTCAAGAGTGTGTATCCTCTAAAATCTTCATCTCCTCCAGCTTACTAAAACTCAACATGGAGAAAACAGAGTCATAATCTTTTTGCTATCCCACTGAAACCCTTTACTATATTTATGTATCCTAGTCAATGGCTTCACCCTTTCTGGTGTCCCGCAAGCCTGCTGCCTTATGATAGCTTTGGTCTCCACCCTGTAGTACAAACTGCACATCTGAGCTCTTACTGCCATATGCAGCCTCCTGCTCAACAAACTTTTTTTGAATTTTGACTCCATAAAAAATGCTAGTTCATGCTCTGGTCATCTCCTGCCTAGACTACTGCAACATCCGTGTGTGTCTCCGTTTGGAGTACAATGCTGCCTGCGGAGATGCTGGGACTGAGAAGGAGCTGGAAGGGTTAAGTGTTGAGGCTCTGGATTTCTCCCTGTGTGCTCTTATCAGTTGTCCTGCTGTCTGAATTGTTTCTCCAGCCACTCGGTCTCTTCTCTGCTCCTTGCAGAGGGAAGAATCTTAGTGAAAGCAGTGTAATAACACTTCCTAGCTCCTTCCTTTTCTCTTTTGCACACTGCCTAGCCATTACTCAAAGGCCAAGTAGAATTACACTGTGTGCCAGATTTGGCCTGCGGGCCTGAGTTTGATACCCCTGTTCTGCAAACAGATACCCCAGCATTTCAGACTCTCTTTCGGCTTTGAAACCTTCAAAAATAACCTGAAATGCTAATTCTTCAAACTAGCCTACAACCTACATTAATGCTGCTGCCACTACACTGACATAAAAACAGCTCCATGACACAAGTTCTGTCTCCCTCCACCTACCTTGTAGATTGTAAGCCCTTGTAGGCAAGGCCTTTATTTCTCTGTGCCAATTGTTTCTTATTTAGGGATGACCATTAAACTTATTCTTGTCTTATGTCATGGACTTAAACTGATTTTCAGATGTACAGCGCTACAGAATTAAGGGCAAATACAAATAATAAGAATTATTATAGGTGCAATTGTGGATACATTTGTCTTTTCTTCTGTTGCTTTGCAGTTTTATATATGGTGATTCCTCAACAAACAATATAAATTAGCTCCATAAATACCATTGTCTGTTGAGATTATAACTCTGTGGGGAGCTAATGATTGGTTCCGAAGCCCCAAAATGTCATCCAAACATAATGCAAGATGAAGATAAAAGAAAAATAACTAATACAGATAAAGGAAGTCCTTACCTATAACAGTCAGAATGAGCTGTAAATCACTTTGAAGATAGGAGCTTCTTTGGCTCATGTACTTTATACACAATGTACCAGAAATAAGAACAATTTTGTCTGCCCTCACCTGGGGTCCAAAGGAGCCTGGTACATGTAAAGAGCATTACAGGACATATAGTACCGCACTGTACTGTAGAAAGGTGATACTTGACTGACAATCACTGCATGCACTGCACTAATACAGATATTTTACAAGTAAAATGTTCATGATAATTGGCTGGATCTTCAAGTCAGTTCCATGTGCTGCAGATCGGCAGTGCCCCCTGACATTGTATGTGGAGTGTGTTTTCTAGATACAACTTCCCAGGAAACACGAATATTTGTTGACATTATTATAACTAGAGGGGCTACTTAATACAGTACATGTGGACCAGCTGTCAGGGCTGGGCGGCACTCGGTCTGCAGGGAGCAACGTTCTGCAGCAGCTGATTTGAGACCCCAACTTGATACACATTCTGCTGGCAGCTCTGTGAGTGACAGAGGTCCAGCCACTCCGGACAGGGGGCGTGTCGCACCAGCCAATGGGGGGACCCGGGGGTCGCTCCAATCAGCTACAGGGGCGGTATCCGGGAATCACATTTAAACTCCCTGCTTGCTGAGTGCTGCGCCTGCGATATTTTCAGGCTGCCTTCATACCTGTGCTTATTGCTTGTTTGTTTATCCGTATACCTGACCTCGGCTTGTTTCCTGACCCTGTCTTACGTTCTGATTTTGTACCTCGCTCCCGTTTGGCTTTTGACCCCGGCTTGTTTAAGGTTTCTCTTTGGTTCCGTTTTGTGGCTTGGCGTTTCTGATTGGTATTGACCCGGACTGTCTGACTATTCTTCCTCCCGACGGCCCCAGCACTCTAGCAGCGCAGGGACTGTCGCCCAGTTGGCGTCTGCCGCCTAGGGCAGCATGTCAAGTAGGCAGGGACAGTGGGCTCCGTTCCAGTCAGGGCTCACTGTACTTCCCTTGATGTGACACCAGCACTCAAATAGGTAAGAATAAAACTGTGTCCCTTGTGCTATTATTCACTAGACAGTGATGGCATCTATTGATTACTAATCTCTCCCAATCTAAATCTCTTCCAGTGTTTCTGTAACAGAGAAGTTTCTCCTTTATTTCTATTTCCAATCAATAACTGCAAGAAAAAAACTGGCAACAAAGTACATCAGAAAGTTGATTAAGCTTTACTTACATAAAACCTAAGGCTTTGTGTACACGGCAAGGACAAATTACACTTGGCTTTTGTTTTATTTTTCCGTTTTCTGCCGCATCTTTTTGGCGCCCTATTCAATAGAACAGTACTATAATCCGCTGTTTTCCGGCAGTTTATAGAACATATTCTATGTTTTTTCAAAACCGTTGATTCTGAAATCCTGTAGCATAGACTACAGCTCGAATTTCCTATTGAGGTTTATGGGGATGATTTAACAGTCGGATTTTTACGGACTCTAAATACTGAATACGCTTAAAAATACGACTGTAAACCAGTCCTGTGGAGACACAGCCTAAGGACTTCTAAATAAGTTTCTGCCTACCTCGTGGCTTCACAGGTGTTATAATGTATTGCTAGTCAAAAAAAAAAACAATGAGGGCACATGCATTTTAAAATTCTCCTAAACTGCATAACATAAGAAAAAAAATAATTCAGTGCCATGCAACTTATATAACACTGACATTGATTGCATTTTTTTTAAACACTCTGACAATGTTTTTTTAAATGGAAAAAATAAAATATCTTTTACCTTACTATATCTTCCGTAACAACTTATCAATGCATAAAGTTACTGGCCAGCTAAATGTATGGATATCCAGCACGCTGCAAAAATAGTCAGCCAATAGAAATATGCAAAATTTATTAAAGCGGCATTAAAATCACAAGACAAAGTATGAAGCACTCACCAGTCAAAAATAGTGGCAATACTCAGTGGCAGAGGCATGGAGGGAGATACCGCGCTAACGCGTTTCAGGCTTAAAGGACATACATGTCCTTACTCATAGTCGTTATGAGTAAGGGCATGTATGTTCTTTTAAGCCGAAACGCGTTAGCGCAGTATCTCCCTCCATGCCTCTGCCACTGAGTATTGCCACTATTTTTGACTGGTGAGTGCTTCATACTTTGTCTTGTGATTTTAATGCCGCTTTAATAAATTTTGCATATTTCTATTGGCTGACTATTTTTGCAGCATGCTGGATATCCATACATTTAGCTGGACTGTATACTGCTAATTCTTGGATTGTGCCTCCGTGCACTGCTAGCAAATTGCACAAGTTGTTTTTTGGGCTGGACTGCTTCTACTATAAGTATATAAAGTTACTGGCACAATGCCTGCAAATTTCATCCATATGTTTCAGTGTACCGAGGAGCATGTTATTTAATACCAGTGTAGTTTCCCTTTAAGGAACAGCTCCTGTACTATGTACATTTAGAATAATAAAAAATATACTGCCTGTTTCCATTTATATGGATGGAAAGGATTAGTATAATAAATATACTTTAAAATAGATAAAGTCATGTTTATGGCATCCCATTGGTATACATGTAACATATGGAAATGAGCAAAGGACGGATATTATAAATAATCACAAATAATCATGCAATTACCTGACTAAATTACAAAGCCCCCAACTTACAATTCTTAGGTCTAAAACTTTCCGGTTTGGTTTTTGGCAACAATTCTTTTGTAATTTGTAGCTTGTATTCCTATATCTCCCTTTATGAACACTTATCTTAGATAAAACTGGTTCTTTTACAACAAGTAACATGAAAGAGAATTGATAAATCAGATACGTAAACAATTTTTATAACAGATTAAAGGGTTGATCTCATCATGCTGTTTCACTGAGCCACAGGCAGCTTCAGATTCACACTTCTTAGCTAAGTTGTGGATGATTCTATAGTAGTGATTGACATATCAACCCTGCTTTTCCTAGCTAGTCCTGTTACAGTGACATGAGTGCAGGAGGTTTATAATCTGTAGTGCACAAGGTTACAGAACTCTAAAGGTTAAAACTGTTCATTAATTTAGGCAAAAAGTTCCTGTGATAGAAATAATACTTATCAGGGAGTGTACACGCAGTAGATCAAATCTTCTTTACCTCCTTAACAAAGCAAAATAAAAACAGCAATGCATTTGGTAATAGTTTTCATTTACCTTTCCCTACATGTTAAAAGCTAACCATTGTGATGCGAAAACCCCTTTGAGTATCTGCTGCTTGACACTTTCCCCCAACACTGAATGACACCAACAAGTTATATTTCAACAAATCCCCAAACTTCTAACTTGCTAGGTATACCTTCCTTTAACACATATACAGGTTTATGTACCTCCCATCTTTTTAGAGATTGCAAATAGGGATACATCAGACCACGCTTCCAATCATACCAAAACAAATAACATCACACCAGAACATGTCTATAGCCATGCTCCACTACCAGAATCATGCCCCGCCCCCTACAGCAGACCAGCATCAACAAAACAGCAGTGCTACTGAGTCAATGAATATAAATTTATATAAAGGTTGTACAGTGACCACATAATACCGTTATACAGGGAGCAAATATTACTGTACTGTTACTGACTAAACCAAGATTGATATTATCAATTATACCGCTATACAATGATCAAATAATACCGCAATATCATAACCACATATCGCCACATAATGACTGCATAATACCTCCACAGTGACTGAATAATACCAGCAAAACATGACCTCATATCACCACCCACATATGAAGAATAATCCCACATCTGACCAAAATGATCCCCAAACAGGGGGGAAAGTAATTCACCACTTGGATGAAAAAATTACTACCAAAATGTTCCTAAATTTTAAACCTTTACACTATACCAATTTTGTATACAGAAAACCAAACAGGGTTATACATGTACACAGATCTGTGACAAATTTACAGTCCCTGTGACCCCAGCAAGTTTGCACCCCTGTGGATGTCAAAGAGTGGTTGCACAAGCAGTCCCGGAATTGGGGGCTTTTGTCATAAAATCCCCAGGATGTACCGTAAAAAACCAGTACTCCTCCCAGCCACCCCAGCCATTTCTTTTTTGAATGGAGAGATATATATAAAATTTTTATTTTATATTTATTAAATATATATTTTATTTTATAAACCCCAAAAACCACACAAAAAGTAATGGCAGGAAGTGTAGCCATATCATCTGTCACTTTTAAATTTGAAATTTAAATTGTTGAGATTTTCAACAATTTTTCACCTTCTAAAAAAAATTTTTTCCGTACCAAAACAGAGAAAAAAATTGTAGTAGTAATGTTTCCAAGCATAAACAGAATTTTTCAGGGTAAAATCTATAGGTGAAGCCGTGATTGTGTGCAGCTGTGGATTTATAAGGCCCTTTGAAAAAGTTTCCCTTTTGAGCTGTGATTTTAACCTGTTAAAAAAGCTGAACCTTAAAAGGGTTGTTCTTTTTAAACTTTCAGGCCTGTAGTGTCCCCGGTAAGTTGGATTTAGGGGCGTTTTTTTGGTTTGTCTGTTCTGCTCCCTCCCCCCCCCCACTCAGCACCAGGCAGCATGTAACTTTTCAGGGGGGGGGGGTTTGCTCTAGGTTCACCGGGTGCCTGCCTAGGTCTGTTACAGGAAAAGGGTGATTAGGGTGTAGAGAGGAAAATTTAAGCTGTGTGCTAATGGCAGAGGGGAGTGTGTTCCTATACCCCTGCTTTGCTTACAAAATCCCACATCTCCCCGAACAACAAGGGCAGTGTTTTTCTATACTCAGGTTTTTGTCCCTAATACAGGGGAAAAATAAGTATTCACATGCCCCTGACTAATTTGTTTAGTTGTCACGTTCCCAAAGACTATCAGATTTTTAGTAACAGCGGGTCCTTGTAAATCTATTTTGTAGAGAGCAGGGGAAGAGGCCCCACAGGGTTATTTCCCAAACAGCATGGACAAGACGCCGGTCCTCCTCCCCTCCCCCCCCACTACAGAAGCATTCTGTGAGGAGGGGCTCTTGCTCGACCTGTTTCAAAGGTGATGAGTCATTCAGACCCCGAAGCCGAAAAATAAGGGTCAACAGGTCGGTCTATAGGATCTGGAAAGCTGATGTAGTAATAAACGGGCTAGCTCAAATCAGTAGGACATTTGTAATGAAAATATTGAAAGCTGCTTTTTTTTAAAGATCTTTAAATTTAAAAACCCAAACATTGTAGCGAGACAACCCCTTTAAATTGTAACCTGCTATCCCGATTTTAAGAGACTTTAACATGTCCTATAAAATAAACCACTTAATAAAATTTGCGGGTTTTTTAAAATTGACACATCTAGTTTCTTTTAAACTGCCCAATAAAACCCGGTTCTGTCAAAAGGAAAAATAGTTTTTACTGCAAAGTTCCTTTGCTTTTACAAAAGTTTGAGGGGGCCTGGGGGGTTTTAAACTAAGGGTTGGGCCCCCCCAATCCAAAGCTTCCCCCCTTTTTTTAAAAATTTTTAAAAGAAAAACTAAAACCCCAAAAAGAAGAATTTTTTTAGGTTTTTTAAAAAAAAAAGGGGGTTTAACGTCATAATTTTTTTGGGGTTTTAGCTAAGGAAAACAAATGGGATAAAAATCATTTAAAAGCTTGTTTCTAAATTTCTTTTTAAGTACCTAACAAATGTCCTAGATTGGAAAAAAGAATTTTTTTATATTTCAGTTAAACCCAGTGGGGCAAAGGGGGTTTTTTTATGTAAACCCCCTCACCACAGAAACGGTTATGTGTATTCCTTATCTATAAACGGGGTTATTTAAAGGGAAATGGTAATACTTTAAAGCTCTCCTTGCTGAAAACAGCACAAGTAGTAACGAATGTGTTTTCAGCGCTGCGTTCCCTTATTTTTGTAAGATGGGTATAATTTTTTGAAAAAATTTTAATGCTCAATTTTATTCATGAGCAGATATGAGCCGCCAAAAGGGCTTTGCCCTGCCCACCTGGGGTTATTCACATGATTCTTCCTATTCAAAAAATTTGGTTAGTCAGTTGTGGGTGGGCGGGGCTTGCCTAAAGGGGGGGCGTAGTATGAAAAAACTGAACCCCTTTCATGACTCTTTTCTTTGGGGAAATCTTTCAGATTTTGAACACTAAATTTCTCAAAAAACTACAGCATCTTACCAAAAAAAAAAAAGGGCACAAACGCTGGGGGGAACAGCTGTGGTACTTGCCTGTTTCTGTCTTCAGCAAGGGAGGGATAAACTTATGTGAAAAGGGTTTTTTTCTTTTTAAAGGGGGTTTTTCCCTGAAGGGGAGTTCCTTACCTCCTTATCGTCAGGGGGGGGAATATAAACAAAATCTGCGGAGGGGTTTTAAGGAAAAGCTTCAGGGGGTGGAGGGAGGGGGGTGAGGGAGAGGGGTGGGGTAAGAAGGGAGGGCTCAAAAGTTTCAATCAAATAATAAAAATTACAACAGTGGGTTCTCTTTTACAGCAGACAGGGTAGTACACTTTCACATTTTCCCCGGGCCCCCTTTAAAGCTCAAATTAAAGTTTCCCTGTCATCTGGTTAAGGAAATGCAAAACGCAAGCATGGCCGATCCGGGCCGGTTTACTCCCCCTGGTCCTTTTTTAATGTAAACTTTTTTAGGTTTCTAAGGGGGGCTGAGAAATGCATGCTTCACAAGGGTTCACTTTTTTTTTGAAAAATGATTAAATTTCCCCTTTTGGAGGTCCCCCGTCAAAAATTTAAAATCGTGGGAAAACCCCTTTAAGCACTTTAAATCACGATCAAAACCAAAATTTAAACCCCTTTTTTGGGGGGACAGGGGTTTCCCCCCAAAGGGACTTTTTAATTGGGGGGCCCGGGGTTTCATTTTTAATTCCCAAAAGTTGGGAAAAGAGGGTCTGGGCCACCCCCAAAAAAGTTAAAACCCTCCAAACTATATCACAAGGGGTCAATCAAGGGACACATAAAATTAGTCAAATTTAACAAATTTAGCTAATGAGCTAAAGGGCCAATTGTTCATGTTCTAAAATATGTTTTACAGGGGAAAACTTCGCTCACAGCTTGAGGTTCAGCTGTCAGCTGAGCGGTGTCCCAATTCAATCCTTAACCCAGGACAGACGATCATCTACATTTGGGTTAGGCGTTTTCTGTGATTTATCCCTTTTATCTTATGACTGTATTGCTTGTATGTTTGTCACCTTATTGTATATTTCTTTTTGTATATTATGTACCTTTTTTCTATTAAAAACTTTAATAAATTTGGTCCTTGTATGCACTAAGAATCCATAGCCTTGATTACAGTGTTTAACCCTGTGACTGCTGGAGAGTAGTGCATTAGTGTGTAACCCTGTGACTGCTGGAGAACAGTGTTTGATTAGAGTGTTTTAACCCTGTAAGTTCCAGTGAACAATGTTTGTAGGGGAGTCCCAGAATTATAAAGTATTCATGGCACTCACCCTTTTTCTTCTGTGAATCTTTTTATTTGTTAAAATGGGCACGGGAGTCGGCACAAACAAACAAGCGTGGCCTACGGCCATTTTGCGTTCTCCGACGCTTTCTCAAGGCATGAGAAAGGTTGTTTGTAGGGGAGTACTTCCCTCTGATCTTCATTACTGAGAAAGGTGGTGGCAGTATATATTTTTGGAGTGCCTGAATTGTGTTGGGGTGTTATTTATGCTCAATTTGCCGCCTGAGTGTCAAGTGAGTATAAATCAGATTGAGTGGAAATAAATTAACCCTTTCTTCTAACAGCTTGGTGAGACACTGCGGGATCATGCTTTATCCCTCCGGGAGGCTTTATACGCTGTGCTACAAGTGGATCCCTGAGAAAGGTTGCACTTAAAACCTTGTTAGACTGCTTCATAGAGAAAGTGGTTTCTGAACTGCTACAGACCCAACTCAGCATGCTGGCTGCACAACATCCTGATCTCACCTTTGCAGGCTTCAAGCCATCCGTGTCCTGGGAAATGAACGTTGTCAATTGAACTCTGTGACTAGTTCTTCTTCGACCTTCCAGATGACATCACAAGTTTCCCTGAAGGCTACTCAATCTGTGCAGACTCTAGCTACAGACTCCAAAGCATCTCTGGTGGCTTGTGTAGACAACATCACTAGAAGACTTGAACAAATCTGTCAGCAGATCAAGAAAATATTTCACCTTTAATATCCAAGAGGCCATCAAGAGGCAGGGATTTGTCTCCTGGGCCTCCACCCCGGCCTCTACCTCCAGAGAGAGTTACTTGACATGCAAAACCTTTCTGTTAACGCTTCCACAAATATGAACATACCAAGGCCCAGTGCTACCAGTTAAATGGGCAACCCCCGAGGCTGATGACCGCCCCTTGGGAGGAAAAATAGAAAGGTCCAGACAGGGTATCTAGGTGGGTGCCCCGCTTCATCTTGCCTAGCCCGCACATAGCTGTCTTGGTAAATGGTGTCCCTTTAGAGACTCTTGTGGACACGGCTCATAGGTAACCACCCTGCAAAAGCAAGCATAGCTTGAACATTGGGACTAAAACTATCTACGTAATCCTCCAGATACCTTACTGACTAACATCACCAGTAATAGTAAGCCTATCTCCCAACAAGGTTACTGGGAGCCAATTTTTCAGGTTGGGAACCTTTAGCTTCCAAAACGGGGTATCTTTGTAACTTGTGTACTAGTTTTGTGATCATGGTACTAGGCATGAATGTTCTTAGAAACTATTTTCCAGAAGTGTTGGATGCCATGTATGCTTCTCTCCCTACAGCTAAACCCACTATTCAGTGGACCCTTCAGCAAGGGCGAAAATTGATGTGTTTGCATCCAAGACACCTGACCGGTGAACCCGGCTCAGAGACCAAAGTACCAGGACCAGGAATAAAGACTATCAAGCTCTTCTCGAAACCCCTCCTAATGGAAGGACAGTCGTTTGTTAAAGCTGCTCGCAACACTGTAACAGTTTCCAATGGAAGAGTATCGGTGTGTCTAAACAACTTGAGTTATGCTCCCATTGACCACCACAAATTTCACCCACACAGTTGTCCTAGTTTTCAACCAAAGACATCAGCTCAGTTACGGAAACTGCTAGTCACCAAGCTGCACAAGCTGCTCCAGAGCCCTGGTGGACTGAGCTGAATGTGGGGAATGCCACTACCCAAGTTGAACTAATCAATGGAATTCTTAACATTGTCAGGCACATTCAGTAAGCACCAATTGGATTTTGGTAAGACTACTTGGATTCAGCATCACATCACATCAAGGAGCGATATTGTCCAATACCACCTGTGATGTACCAGTCTGTCAAGAAAGTGCTTAAAGACGTCATCCATGACAGTCAAATCCCATGGAATGCACCAATAGTTCTTGTAAAAAAGAAAGATGGCTACATCCGTTTTTGCGTGAATTATCATAAATTGAACAAGATCAGGCATAAGGATGCCGCATATTGAGGTGTCCCTGACTGCCCTCGGATCTGCCACTTTGTTCTGTTCTCTGGCAAGTTCCCATGGTGCCAGAGGACAGAGAGAAGACTGCCTTCACTACACCAATGGGGCTTTTCGAATTGAACAGTATGCCTTTCAGGCTTTGGAATACCCCAGTAACATTCCAGTGGCTAATGGTGAGATGTTTAGGCCATGAAAACTTCCAGAGTGTTCTTCTTTATCTTGATAATGTCATTGTCTATTCTCGGACATATCAAAACCGCCTTCATCATTTATCTGAAGTCTTCAAGGCACTTATCCAACATGGTCTGAAAATCAAGCCTTCCCAATGCTACTTACTGCAACCATGAATTAAGTACTTTGGACATGTCATATGCGCAGAAAGTGTACAACTTGACCCTGACAAAAGTGCTGCAGTCAATAACTGGCGGATGCCTACAACTGTCAAAGTCCGGGATTCATAGGCTATTATCACTGCTTTATTTCACACTTTTCTCAAGTAACTGAACCACTTACCGAGTTGCTGTGTGGAGGTACCAAAGCAAACTACAACTGAAAGCTTCCAGTTGACAGGACAGAGCATCAAGAATGAGCATTCCAGATGTTGAAGGTTCTTCTCACCCAATCACCTATCTACTAGCATATACTGACTACACTGAGTCATTTCGTCTATAAACAAACACAAGCTATCTTGTCCAAGGTTCAGGTCAACAAGGAGTGTGTTACTGCTTATGCCAGCCGCAGCCTCAGAGGAACTGAGAAGAATGATCACAATTACATTTATTCAAACTCATATTACTTGCACTTGCCTGGGCTGTTACAGAATTGTTGTCAAATTCAAAGATTACCTGATTAGGCTGCAACAATTCAAAGATTACCAGATTACAAAGATTAGGCTGCCACACCCTTCACAGTCTACATATACAATAATCCACTAGCGCACCTGGACACTGCCTAGGTAGGAGCCTTGGAACAACAGTGTGCTTCATACCTAGTGAACTACAAGTTCACAGTCAAGTGTCGCAGGTTGCAGTGGCAAAGTGAATGTCAACACTGATGCACTGTCTCGACTACCTGATGGAGAAGTGGGACATCTGGGAAGAAGTTGAAATGCCCCCATTTTATTCAAGGTTCGCCCAATAAAGTGCCATTGATGCCTCTGCCAAGAAGGAAGAGTCCCGATCTGCTCAATCTCTTCAAGAGCCTTCCTTGTGAAAGACCTCACAGGATGACAGCAGACATCTAGGAGAAATTCATGATTTTGTTACAACTGGAAGAGTTCCAACTCGTCTACTATGACCTCAGCCTGATGCAGAACTTATCTGCTTATGGAGACAGAGAAATACCTATTTATCCAGAAAGGACTCATCTTGAGAAATATCTTAGATCCTGTCTCAGGTGAAAGACTTCACTATATACTGATCCCACAGAGAGATGCATGGATCATTCTCGAAGCCTACTGGGATTGTTTTGGCCATTTTGGTGTACAAAAAACTGAAGCTACCATCGAACAAAGATTTTACTGGATCGGTATGAGAGGCGACATTGAAAGCTGGTTCAAAGAATGCTTCGCATTATGCATTGTCAAGAAAGGTTTCAGTGAACAAAGAGCACCGTTACACCCTATCATGACAAACCAGGAGAAATTGTTGCTCTGGATCATGTGAAACTGGATCCAACTCGCTCTGGCTATACATATGCCCTCATGATGGCGGACCATTATACCAAGTTTGCTGCTATTGCTCCTGTAAAAGATCTTACAACCAAAACTGCTGCTGACATATTCTATAAAGAGTTCATGCAACACTGCCGATATCCAGGTCACATCCTGACTGATCGTAGACCAGCCTTCGAATCGCTGCTCTTTAAAAAATTGTGCAAGTATCAATAGTGTAATAAGCTACACACAACTGGTTACCATCGACAAGATAATGGGTTATGTGAAAGAGTAAACCAAGTCATTATCAGTATGCTGTGCACAGCTTCTCTTACCAAAGGAGTGGAATGGCTTGAACTTCTGAAGCATCTTGTCCACATCTACAAGAACACCACCCATTGCTCAACTGGCCATACTCCATTGTAGTTGATATTCTGCCAACAAGGCTCTCTACCATGTGACTTGGCTCTTGGTGTACAAATACCTGACCACAATATATCCTCTGCCACAAACAGATTAGGTGATTAAACACCGTAGGCATTTGGAAGAAGCCGAGAAAATTGTTGATGCACACATGGAAGATGCCTAAAGGAGGCAACAAAAAGATTATAACTGCCATGGCCATGTCAAGGCTTTAAACGGTGACCAAGTCTGGCTTAAGAATGATCCCGGACCAGAAAATTGGATTCACTTTGGGAAGTAAAACCATACACAGTAACTGCTATACCCTTTCCATCTTCTGACGTTTATGAGATATCAAAGATTGGGTGGGAACCACAGACAGTACCCATGACAGGGACACAAAATTATTCATCAGAAAGATTGCCAAGCTTTAATGAGCTTATCTGGGCTCCACAAATTGTGTTCCCACAGATTATTCCTACCTCAAGTGAGAAGATTTCTCATCTTCCTCAAGAGACCACAGAACCTGATCTAGACTTAAGTCAAGTTGCAGTACCAATGAGATGTTCCAAACAGGGTACCAAATGTATCCCACTTGCTTCTTATAGTAAGTAATTATCCTACTCCTGTATCCTATTTAAGTGATATGCCCAGTCATCACTTATTTACTAAGGTTAATGTGTATGTGCAAAGTTAATGTAATAGTTGAAAGATGTTGGCTGGCTCACAAAGCCAAGAATTTCTGTTTACATGTTGCAATATTACAGGTACTGCTAAAGTTGTTGTTTAATATTAAAGTTTATCTAATATAGCACCTTTTTCCTAGGTATGGAAATTTCTATAGTGCCTACCCTACTTGAATTTGGACGCTTATGACCAAAAGTGCCTTTTCAGAATTGTTTACATTTATTAAGATATTTCATTTTGATGTTTAACAAAGTATTTTGCACCTGGGAGACTACTATGCACATTTGCCTAAAATGCCTACAGAGTCTTCCTCAACAGTTGTCTAAAATTTTTGCACAATCTCTTTTGGTTCTACTCATAATTAACCCTGTTCATGTTAAATTTGCCTCACCCTTGCACTGTTTCGCTGTATTTCTAACTATGCTGGTTTTATAATATCCACCCTCCAACCGAGGATTGCTTTTCTTACGTGGGGGAGTTTGTGGTATCCCAGTACTCCATCTACTGCTGTGAGTGAAACAGTTGTCGTGTGGCAGTAGATCTGGTACACTGTGTCACCATTCTTGTGAGTTAGAAGATGTATAATGCATTAATCGTTATGTGCTTATAATGCTTTGCTTATGTGCTTACACTAAGGATTAACTAATGTACAATGTGTTTTATACTTTGCTGCCATATACTGACTAATGTATGCATATGAGAGTTAAGTACTCACAATCAATATCAGTTGCTACTGAAAATTACCAGACATATGTAGGAGGAGACCCCAGCTCCACCCCCTCACACCAGCAGACTGGAACAAACCAGTTTGGTCCAGTCCACGCAAAGTATTACTACTCCCTCGATCCATCAAGTCCACATGGAGGAGATAATAACATTGCTCCTTCAAAAAAGAAGCAAATCTTGTCTACAGTCAAGAGAGATAAAGCTGCACAACAGCTCTCTTATTGTACTGGCTTCTTCATTCACCTCCGGCGAGAGCCAGTGCAACGTGACATCCACGTAAACAGTAGTGCAAAGTCGCTGTGAGTACTTAAGTCTATTTCCCATTGGGAGCCAACCCGTGAAGGTCCCTTTCTCGGTGAAGCATTGCTTGGACTTTGTCTTCCCTTAAATAGATCTCTTATACAATAAAAAGAGTCATATGTACTCAGTTGCCATCAAAGACTCAAACCCTATTTATAACACCCAAAATGAACATCTCCTCTCATATATAGTGAACACACTCAACTGTGTCTAGAAGAGAGACTGTAATCTGCCAAAACTGTTTCATAAGCTACATTCAATAAAGAATCAGTAAAGTTTAGTGGTCCAGCACCTACTCTAGCCACTGTGATGACATTAACAACAGTTTGTGGAACTACAAATCTCAGCTGGTCCCACCATAACATCTATGGCTTTTCCCCATAGCTCACAACACAAGTATTAAAGTGATTGTCACTCCAGCCACTGACTCAGAAACATCAGTATGGATGTACTTTCTGCTGGCTGCTCTAATGATAAAAGTAAGTGTCTAATATTCACTTTTTCCTATGCACTCACATCATGTGGCACCCTAGGTTTGAATCTTTCCTATCGTATTGATTTCATTTTCACCTTAAAGTAGATAGTTATTACAAGCAGCATACAGTAAAACAAATCTGCCGGTGCTAATCCATATACAAGTGTGTCACTGCTTTTATAACCTTAAACACCATTTTGCATGGGCATACTTGTAACACCATAACTCAGAATTTTTGAAATACTGCACATAATACAGTATAGTAATTCTACAATAAGTCACGGTATATTGTTCTGTGTGTCAGCAACACAAGGTAGATAAGCATTTTATTCATGCTAATGACTGACAAACCTTTGTAATTGTTAATGTTGTTGGTGGCTTTCACAGTCACAATGTGTAATTACTGTGCATCATCGGCCCATTGTAACATTAATTCAGGTTCTCAATATATTTGTTATGACTCTCTATTGTCCTAAGACCCTAAAATAAAGGCTTAAAATCAGGCTGTAGTAGGGGAAACTTGTTGGCTCAGTAATGATCTTGGTGGCTCAGTGGCTGGCACAGTAGCTCTGAAATACTGAGGTCTTGAGTTCATATCTCATCAAGTAAAACATCTGCATGGAATCTGTATGTTCTGTCCTTGTTTGGAGGGTTTCCTCCGGCATTTTGGCTAATGTGGAATTTAGACTGTGAGCACCAGCAAGGACAGGGAGCAACGTGAGTGATGACTTTTTCTGCACAGTGCTGTCAGATATAACTATGTTATATAATGCATGTAAAAAATTTTTTTATTTATACCAGTCAGGAATTCTAGAAAATAGCTTAGGGACCCCAAGTAAGCTATGCACACTTGATAACAGGGAAAAAGATTGTCCTCATTTTCATAAATACAAAGCCCCCCTTATCATTGAACTGTGTCTGGTTTTACAATCATCTACATCCAATAGAAGACGCTCAGAGCGTTCAGCATTCTTCCCATAATACCTTGTTACATACTAATGCCCGAGAAGTGCAAAAGGCCATCTTAAATCCTCACACACCTACATGGTTCCTCGCCCCAAAGAGAGATATTCCCCTTTCTGGTTTTGCAACTAATCCCAATTCAAGTGAATAGGACTATGCTGCAGCAAAGGCTGGTGCTATTGCTGAATATGACTGCATACAATCCACCTGCATTGTGCCTCCACTGTAAATGTGACATTTAAATGCATCCTATACATTTAATAATAACACAGTTCCTATGTACGGGCACATAAGTAGATTCTTCTTGCCATCCATCAAAGCTTTATCAAAAGGTTCTGTTGCAAGGTTATCTAATGAAGGTCATGCAAAATTCCTGCCTGCAAGTGCTACACACTATTGTAGAGTTTTTGACGAATCATCTCACCTCCAGAGGAGATATTAACCACACTGTGTGTTGCTTTGAAATGCACGGCCTAACCCTCCAGCTCGGAAGTTGTAGATGTAATGTTCCCTCTTGCATAATAATTTGCAATTAAAGTCTGAGCTACATGACTGATGAATTATTGCCTCATGCATTCCCATAGAACAATGTAATTGCATTTTGATTTGTTCCAGTCTTTCTACTACAGCCTTTAATTATATGGCATTTTGGGGTGTCTTTTTAAATGTTCTTTTTCACAATCGTATTCTCACTTATATTTCAAGTGTCCTTACATGGGGTAGTGACATTATTACATTAAAATGAAATGATTTTAAAAAAATCCCATTCCCTTCCCTAGTGGCCTGGTAGATATTAACATGCACTTTTTCGTTATTTTAAAGTGTTCCCTTTTGGTTTTATTTTTGCCTGTAATAGAGGTTGCCAAGCTTTTTGCCCTCCCTACCAAAATCTTTCATCCAAACTTGTCAAAGGTGTGAAAACAGCGGTTTTTGATTTTTGTTTTTTTTTTAACAAAAAGAATTTGAAAAAGTTATTTTTAACGACAGGTTTTCCCCTTAGAATAGGTTGGCGATTTTTATCGACAAATTTGAAATGGGAAAGGGTTTTTTTAGTGATCGAATTTTCCTTTCATGCGATAATTAAGGAAAAAATTCTGGCTCATCTATTAAGATCCGCCTTTTTGGGGTTTCCCGGTAATTTTGGGGGCCAGCAAATCAGTTATAGAATAGAGCAGGGGTGAGTGTTGGGACGTCATGATGGGTGTGTAGGGTTCGATGGTGGAAAAAATCCATGACCCGTTTTACATAAAAACGGTTTCCTTTTCAGCCCAGTTCTCTCAGCGTCTCATAGGGAAGGACGTGCGCTTGCCTGTGGCCCCCCCACTAGCGAAAATTTGTCTATTTTGCAAGAGAAACCCCTTTCATTTCTGTGATCCTTCCAAATTTTTTTATAAAAGAGATTTGAAAAATTTATGTAGTTAGTAAAAAATTTTAAAGCAGATCTACCGGGGTAAAGTACGGGGGGAGGGAGCGGGGGGGGTGCCCCCCGCGGGCGTAACACAGACATGCTTATCTATAAAAACTTTCGGATAAAGTCACCAAGACTTTGTGTAGTTATTGTAGTGGAATATCTATTATTTTAACAGTTTGCTATGAAGTATTTCCTGTATAATGGGGCAGTCTGAACTTATATTGGTATAAACTTCATTACTAGTAACTGCAGGTCTCTTTGTTAGCTGCAAATCTCACATTTATTATTCAGTATACATTTCAGATAGGTGATTCAATTTTACCCATTTACACCTGTGGACTGTTTATTTTTTCAACTTGCACTTAAATTACGAATCCAGCTATTCTTGATAGTCAGCACTCAGCACAGGTTGTTTGTTGCCTAAATACGTTGTATCGTACGAAAAATAACACAGTTACGTGTTTTTTGACTTTTGCGCACCCAGTTGTTCTTTGCGCAGCATCTACGTAAATTTTAAACAGCAATTCTATATTCACCACTGATGATTTGAAAGGTGCCAAAAAATACAGTTTATTATTTCAAAAAACATAAACAGTTACGTGTTTTTTGACTTTTGCTGCACCAGTACTGTCATTGACGCAGCATCTACGTAAATCCTTAAAAACAGCTATTCTTTATTCACCACAGGTGAATTGAAAGGTGCAAAAAATACCGTTTTATTATATCAAAACATAACATGTTACGTTGTTTTTTGACTTTTGCGCCACCCAGTACTGTCATTGACGCAGCATCTACGTAAAAATCTTTAAAACGCCATTTCTATTACAACTCAGGTGAATTGAAAGGTGCAAAACATACCGTTTATTACTATCAAAACATAACAGTTAGTGTTTTTGACTTTTTCGCACCCAGTACTGTCATTGACGCGCATCTACGTAAATCTTATATCAGCAATTTCTATATTCACCACAGGTGAATTGAAAGGTGCAAAAAAATTCCATGTTTTATTCGAAATAAACATACAGATACGTGTTTTTTGACTATTGAGCACCAGTCTGTTCATGCGCAGCATCTACGTAAATCTTAAAAAGAATTCTATATTCACCCACAGGTTGATTGAATGGTGCAAAAATTACAGTTTATATTTCAAAATACAACAGTTACGGGTTTTTTTGACTTTTGCGCACCCATTACTGTTCCATTGACGCTAGGCATCTACGTAAATCTTAAAAACAGCAAATTCCTATAATCACCACAGGTGAATTGAAAGTGCCAAAAATTACCGTTTATTATATCAAAAATAAAGTTACGTGTTTTTTGACTTTTTGAGCACCAGTACTGTTCATTGAGCAGCATCTACGTAAATCTTAAAACAGCAATTCTATATTCACCACAGGTGAATTGAAAGGTGCAAAAAATACCGTGTATTTTAAGGAAATAAATAACAGATACGTGTTTTTTGACTTTTGCGCCCCAGTACTGTTCATTGACGCAGCATCTACGTAAATCTTAAAACAAGCAATTCATTTATTCACCACAGGTGATTGAAAGGTGCAATAATATAACTTTTATTTAAACCTAAAACATAAAGATACGTGTGTTTTTTGGACTTTTGCCCAGGTCCAGATTTGTTGATAGACAACTATGCAGTTAAAATTTGAACTCCAGCAATTTTGTTTTGATTAGAGGGTTTGAGTATAGCTGTGATTGCCGTCTTTTAATAAGAGACTTTCTCAAAAACTATTCCTTATACCTTCTCAAATTTTTTATATTTTGGACATGGAGCGAAATGCAGGTGTATGCCGAGACAAAGAGGGGAGGTAGCACAGGAGGTAGAAGGTACGAGATGAATAGGTTGGCTCATTCCAGTGCTGGCGACAACACCGCATGCCAGAGGATCGTCAGTTGCAGGACCGTCAGGCCCGTCGATCCGCGGTCAGGGCCCTGTGAATCTAAAGTAAACGAACATAGTCGCCAATCTGTCCTTCAGTGGTTATGCAAACCTGCATTCTAGCAGTCTTACCTCCTCGTCCTCCCATGTCACGGCCAACAAAATGTCTCATCCTGGAATTCTTCAGCATCCCGTCCAACATGAAGAAGCCCAGAAAATGTCAACTCGTGTACCCACCACTGTGGATAATCCATTTGTCTGAAGAAATCTCTTTGATGACAAAATGCGGTTGGGGTCAGATGGCTTGTTTAAGATCAAGAGGTATGATTTAGTCTGCTCTGACGCCAAGTTACTGATGCACCAGAGGAGGTGAAGGATAGCCGGTCAATCGGACAAAATCCCTGGCGGTCGGCCAACGGCCTGCAGTGACCCTTGCTTGTTAGCCCGCAGCTTCTGGATGCAGAAAAGTCAGGACGACAAAGGCACCTGTGTTGATGATGATGATGATGACGACATTGCGGATCCATCTGGTCTTTTCCGCAGATTTTGCTTGGCGCTTTATAGGGGACGAGGGAGGAGGAAGGACGATGGGGTAGTGTCTAATAGGGTTCCCGCACAAAAAGGGTTGCGAGGGCGGGTCTCGCAGAAGTCCGCTGATTGATTCCGCAGCCACGGTCAGCGCAAACCCCGCTCCTCGCTTATCGCCCGTCACAAAAAGGTCCAGGACCCTCTCAAGCCTGGGCCTTCTTTGAGCAAGCCTCTGATTAACCAGCGATGTCATATGCTCGCCTTTGCCGTAACGCATATGTAGAGGCAGAAGAACATTAAGTGGTTAACCACCACCAACATTGTCTAGTAACATGCAGCGAATGCAATGAGTTGTAATGGAGGGAGAACACTTGGCCAAAAAAGCAGACGTCGCCGGGCTCCATCACTGTCTCACATCTGTCATTCCGTCCTCCTCTCCTCGCCACCACCAAGCGTTCCTCCGTCTGCCCATGTCTCTCAGAGTCATTGATCAGGGATCAGCCTCCGCTTCAGCCTCCACCGTCGAACCCGAGTACCCACCAGCTCCACCAGGACCCATCCAACCCCTTTCTCCTTCCGCCAGTTTGACGACCTGCACGCGTACAGCGGCAAGTCTAGCAGCCAGCCTTCTGTCTTCAGTTTGGGAACAGAAAGTATACACTTTAACCCAAACCATTCCCAAAAGCCAAAAGCCTGATTGTCGGCTTTGCAAGGCTTTTGGCCTTGGAAAATGTTGCTTTCCGTCTGGTGGGAACAGTTGGGTTCCGCCATGTCATGGCCCTCGCATTCTGACCCCCAATACCAGATGCCGAGCAGGCTTTTTCTTTGCCAGAAAAGCCGTCCCTGCCCTGGCCTGGCCACGTGTCATCTAAAATTTCAAGAGCGTGTTTGCATCTGTACGTCGGAAAAAGTCATCTCAACCACCGGAACTTGGACTAGTAAGCACGGCCAAGGCAGCTATATTCAGTGACGGCTCACCTTGGGTGAGCCTGGGTGGATGTATCTGAGGGGTGACGGTATGGCTATCAGGTCGAGCGCTCGCTCTTCAAAACTGCAGGGATTGGTGCTGGGCCTCACTTTCCCCCAAGGTCGATGGGTGGCAATCACGTGCCCAAAGGAGATCCAGGCGTTGTTGAACATTATCTGCCTTGGAGATCCGTCCACACACAGGTCAGGAGCTGTGGACGGCTCTAAGCAACGAGACGAGCGCTGGCTGGGTGACAAGAACCTTGTGCCAGGCAAGGTGGTGTGCGATAACGGGCGAAATCTGCTGGCGCCCTTAAGATCGGTAGGCTGGAGCACATCCCTTGCCTGGCACATGTCATGAACCTTGTCGTCCAGAAATTTCTAAAGAGCTACCCGGGTCTGGACTGCCTGCTGAAGAAGGCTCGAGGTCTGAGTTCGCACTTCCGCCGTTCGCACCCTGCTTCGTCCGCCTGGCTGCGTTGCAGCGTCAGCTCGGCCTCCCCGTCAACCGTCTCATTGTTGACGTGGCAACACGCTGGAATTCCACCTCCACATGCTCCAGCGATTGTGGCAGCAGCGCAATGCCATTACGCAGTACGAAGTGACACATGGCCTGACAAGCAGCGGTACGGACCTCGGGGTGTTGAACACCGAGAGTGGAGGCAGGTGAAAGAGCTCTGCACCATCCTTGCCAGTTTTGAAGAAGCCACCAAATGGTCAGTGCGGACAATGCCTTGTCAGCATGAGCATTGTGGTGATCTTAGTTCTGGAACGATCGTTGGACACTCTGAAACAACAGGTCCCGCCAGCGACGGAGAGGAGAGGGGGGGGGTCGGACACAGATGCGGACGGAGCCTTTCTCTCCGTTCCAATCCACAAGGCCCGACATTTTCACAATTTCATCGGTCATTCATTAGGCACAGTGGTTCGGGGTCCAGAGCTAGTGCAAGGTGGTGCCTCAGCTTCTCCCCACCCCAGGGGGGGGGGCATCTTTTCAGCAAGTCAGGGCTGTGTTTAAGCTGTGCCGGAGGCAGCGGAGGAGGAGGCGGAGGAGGAGGAGGAGGAGGTATTCCTAGACACCGATGTTACCGACCGTCCCTGCCTTGAAAGAGGTTGGCGCGAATTTGATGGCGGAGGAGGAAGATGAGGAAGATCTGTTTGCTAGTGCCCC
The DNA here is from genome assembly GCA_025379985.1 of Phyllomedusa bahiana. NCBI lineage: Eukaryota > Metazoa > Chordata > Amphibia > Anura > Hylidae > Phyllomedusa > Phyllomedusa bahiana. Next base: position 35,469 of record JAODAL010023225.1, read on the forward strand.
TGACCCAGAGGCTTGGGAAATCAAGGCTCATCTGTCACATGAGTGCTTGGATTGATCCATTTCCTCCAACTTGATCCTCGCATTTAAGGCCATCAAAATGAACAACAGTTACTGGTGGCCACCCTCCTGGATCCCCCGGTGACAAAAAAAAATCAGCACTTTCCTTCCACCACCAAATAGAGACTAAAATGAGGAAATGGAGACCTTGCTGATTGATCAATGGAGTATCATCTGTTGCGGTCTGCTTCACGTTCCCCAAATGTCACGGTGGTGGAAACAACATCAGCGACGTGACCAGCTGTAGAGTGCCAAGTAGGCGTAGCGGCAGCAGAAGGCAAGTGGCAGAAGCTTAATGGGTGAACTCTGGCAATCTTTGTTTACCAACTCACCACGCATGCAATGGCAGGGCACACATCAACACTCAGAAGAGATCAGTTTAAGGCTCATTGAGTTGTCACGACTATCTGCGTCTCAACAACGATGTTTTTGCATGTGTTCCGGTACCCAATAGACTCTGAGAATCCAAAATGGACGAATGGCCCGAGCTAGCTCGTCACGCCATAGAGGTGTTGTCCTGCACAGCAGCCAGGTCATATATGAGCGGACCTTCCAGCACAGCTGGAGGAGTCATTTACAGACAATAACTCAGCCATCCGGCTTTCCACAGAGTAATGTGGAATTAGTTTGACTTTCATCAGATGAATCTGGCATGGATCTTGTTGTTGTTGGTGGCCCCAATTGCGAGGGTCACCGATTAGTTGCCTTATACATGACATTCCTTTTCAAAACAAGAAATGTTCCTCTTGAACTTTTTTTTAAAATGATCTTTCATACATGCAATTTTTATTCTCTTTTCCCAACAGTTCATTTTGGTGGTTTTGCTTGTGAGGAGAACTGTAAATGGACAGCAAGGTTTCATGACAACTCCGTATTCCATTCTACTCACTTTATTCTTAAGAAGTTTTTTCGCATTGTCAAGTGGTTTTTTTTGAGGTCGATGTTGCTGTGAGAGTACAGCAATAATTCATGGTCCTTTGGAAACAGAATGTGAATTCTAAGTGGCATTTCTCCTCTCACAAATTTTAATTAGTGCTGAGAAGATATTTATAATTTTTTGGGGTCATGTTGTGTGAGAAGATAAGCTTAATTATGGTCCTTTGGAACAGATATGTGGCTTCCTATGTGGCATTTCTCCCTCACAATTTTAATGTGGGCTGAGAAGCATTTTCATAATTTTTTGGGGTCCATGTAGCTGTGAGTACAGCCAATATCATGGTCCTTTGTAACAGAAAATGTGGCGTTCTAAGTGGCATTTCTCCCTCATCAATATTTACGTGGCTGAGAAGTCTTTTTTATAATTTTTTGGGTCATGTGCTTTGGAAATGCAGCAATACTACAGGTCCTATTTTAAAAATAAAAGTTGTTGTTTCTAACAGACAATTGTTTCTTCACAATTGGACCCAAAAGTGGTCAAGGGTCTTGCTTTGAAATTTTTGGGGGGCATTTTGCTGTGACATGCAGTCTATACTACAGGTCCTATTCTAAAAAATGTTGTTTCTAACAGAACATTTGTTCTTCACAATTGTCAACGAGTGTCAAGGGTGATGGTGTTTGCTGTCAGAAACAGGAATAGGTTGGACCACTGTTAATGGACACATATTGCAAAAATGATTGTTTTTACAAGATCTTTAACATAGATATTTCAAATCCCTGTATTGAGACAACCCATTTAATACAATGAAAAAAAAAGAAAACAAATCATGGTGGGATTCCATCCTATTTTAAAAAAGTGTTTTCTGAATTAAAGTACTAAAAAAACCTTGCATGTACAAAATACGCTGTTAAAAAAAATTCCTATGAATTGTAAAGAGGCAACGGTACAGGAAAACTTGACAAGGTTGTAGGTTATTTCAGAGGACATGGGTATGGACAAGGACACAAAGAACCAAAGTAAAGAGACCATTTCCTCAGCACGTTGAGTAAAATGAGAAAACGAAAATGCAAGATAAAGGGCACATGGGTGTAAAGGGCGTCAACCACCAGTATTTCCAAAGTGAAGCTCATTGTCCACACTCATACGGAGGGGCAAAGCGCTACCAGGTATTGACTGTGTACAGAGGAAGGCTGGAGTGCCTCACACTTCCGCTTCCGCACTCTGCTTCAGCACGGACCAGTTTTCGTTTTGCGTCATACTGGGCATTTTAACCTGCGTGTTAATAGATGACAGACGACAGCCTGGGCTTTCACGCACCAACTGTCAACTTCGGCCTGGGTCATGCTGTGGCCCAGGACAGGTATAGTCAATGTCCATGTTCACCTAATAATGGTGGTTGAAAAGACTCCTTTTTCCGGCACTTTTTAAATGTGGGGGTCATGCAGGTTGGGGTCATGCTGTGGCCCAGGGACAGGTATAGTCTTGTCAGATGAAACTAAAATGGTGGTTGAAGAATCCTTTTTCCGGCACTTTTTAAATGTGGGGGGTCATGCTGGTTTGGGGTCATGCTGTGGCACCTGGAAGGTATAGTCAATGTCCAGTGAAAAAACTAAAAATGTGGTTGAAAGACTCCTGTTTCGGGCATCTTTTTAAATGTGGGGGTCATGAGGTTTTTGGGGCTCTTGCTGTGGCCCAGACAGGTATAGTCAATGTCTCAGTTCAACTAAAATATGGTGCGTTGATAAGACTCCTTTTTCCGGCAATTTTATAATGTGGGGGTCATGCAGGGTTGGGGCTCATGCTGTGGCCCAGGACAGGTATAGTTCAATGTCCAGTGAAACTAAAATGGTGGTTGAAAGACTCCTTTTTGCGGCACTTTTTATAATGTGGGGTCATGAAGGTTTGGGGATCATAGCTGTTGGACCAGGACAGGTATAGTCATGTCCAGTGAAAATAAAATGGGTGGTTGAAAGACTTCCTTTTTCGGCTACTTTTTTTAAATGTGGGGGTCATGCAGTTGGGGGCTCATGATGTTGGCCCAGGAAGGTATTGTCAATGTCCAGTTTCACTAAAAATGGTGGTATGAAAGACTCCTTTTTCCGGCATTTTTAAATGTGGGGTTCATGCAGGTTTGGGGCTTTCATGCTGTGGATCAGGACTGGTATAGTCATTGTCATTTCAACTTAATGGTGGTTGAAAGACTCTTTTTCCCGGCACATTTAAATGTGGGGGTCTCCATGCACTGTTTGGGGCTCATGTGTGGCCAGGACGGTATAGTTATGTCCAGTGTGAAAACTAAAATGGTGGTTGAAAGGGACTCCTTTTCCGGCACCTCTTTTAAAAACGTTGGGGGTCATCTATGCAGGTTGGGGCTCATGGCTGTGGCCCAGGACAGGGTATAGTCAATGCTCCAGTGTAAACTAAAATGGTGGTTGATAGACTCCTTTTTCCGGCACTTTTAATGTGGGGGTCATGCAGGTTTGGGCTCATGCTGTGACCCTCTAAGGAAGGTATCGTCAATGTCCAGTTCAACTAAAAATGGTGGTTGAAAACATCCTTTTCCGTCACTTTTTAAATGTGGGGGTCATGCCAGGTTTGGGGTCATGACTGTGGTCAGGGAAGGTATAGTCAATGTCCAATTCACCTATAATGGTGGTTGAAGACTCCTTATTTCCGGCACATTTTAAATGTGGACCATGGGGTCATGGCAGGTTTGGGGTCATGCTGTGATGGCCCAGGGACAGGTATAGTCAATGTCCAGTGAAACTAAAATGGGGTTGAAGACTTCCTTTTCCGGCACTTTTTAATTGTGGGGGTCATGCAGGTTAGGGGCTCTTGCTGTTGGCCCTGGACAGGTTATAGTCAATGCCAAGTGAAACTATCAATTGGTGCGTTGAAAGACTCTTTTTCCGGCTCTTTTTAAATGTGGGGGGTCATCATGCACGTTTGGGGCTCATGCTGGGCCCAGTGGGACAGTATAGCAATCGTCCAGTTCAACTAAAATGGTGGTTGTAAGACTCATTTTCCGGCACTTTTTTAAATGTGGGGGCCATGCAGGTTTGGGGCTCTTGCTGTGGCCCCAGGGACCAGGTATTATTGTCAATGTCCAGTGAAACTAACAATGGTGGTTGAAAGACTCCTTTTTCGGCACTTTGTATCTGGGGGTCAGGACAGGTTTAATGTTCATACTGTGGACCAGGACAGGTACAGTATATGACAACTTCAACTAAAATGTGGTTGAAAGACTCCTTTTCTGGCACTTTTTAAAACTGTGGGTCAGACTAGGTTTTAATGGTCATTCTGGCGGTACAGACTGAGATTGTTAGTGTCCAGTTCATTAAAATGGTTGTTGAAAGTCTCGCTTTTTGCGCACTTTTTAAATGTGGGGGGGTCATGCAGGTTTGGGGCTCATGCTGCGTTCCAGGACAGGGATATTCAATGTCCAGTTCAAGTTACAAGATGGTTTCAATCATATGCCATTCTGGCACTTTTTAATTTGTGGGTGAATGCAGGTTTAAGGTCTGGCTGTGGTACAAGACCAGGGATAGTAAATGGTCTGTGAATTTTTTTCTGTGACTTCTATAACCCTAAGTGTGTTGCCCTAAGATGTAGCAAGTATCCATTTGCCTGTTGTGGTGTTATATTTCAGTTCTCCAGCCGTGTTTGGGTGTTTGTAATAAATGAAGGTGTTGTTGCTTTCCCATAGAACTTGTTAAAGGTCTCAAGCCGCGCTAAGCGATGACCGCACTATCGAAAAACCTTATCGATAGCGGCCGACTATCGACTATCGATCGATCTCGATAGCCAACGCAATCGCTCAACACTAATTCTTAGTGTCCATAGAGTCATTTTTGCTGGTTTTGGGGTCCAGCTACTTTAAAAGGAGTGCCAGGGGTGCAAATAGGGCAGTACTCCTGTCAGAGGCCCTAATCAAAAAGGGGCCCAGTGATATGTAAAAAATAGGAACTAGTTATCGGTGGGGGACCATTTGATTTAGTGCCATGGGCCCGAAACAATTAATAGATTGACCTGAGGGCCAGCCCTGGCTCCAACGCACCCACTATATCTACGCTCTTCTGCCAGCTGAAACCTCCGCGTTCCCCTGTTGGATGTTCTTGCTGCCACCACATATTCACATGTTCTTGGGGCCCTGGTCGCAAAAGTGTGTTGGGGGCTCCTGCCATTTGCACATGTCCATTTCAATTACTGTTGGTCTTGCTTATGTGTCAAGGGGCCAGTAGCAGCTGTGCTACCACTGTACCTGCGATAGTACGTGTCCTCCACTTTACAGTTAGCCAATGAAAAGAATGATTTATTTTAGCCGTGAATTTTTTTCTTTGACTCCTTTGAAGCACAAAATGTCTTCACTAAGTGGTTCCAGGTATCCAGTTTACTGTTATGGATGATAATTCCAGCTTCTCCTCACCTGTTTCAATATAAAAATTAACCTGATCATCTTCTCCCATTGACTTTAATGGGAATCGGCGATTGATCAAGATCGAAAATTGGCACAATTTTCTTTAAAATTGGCAATCGACTAGATCTAGAGTTTTTTACTGATCGCTAATCACTAGCAGCGTATCAATAGGATAAGCCATCAATGTGTGAGTCCCAGAGGTGGGAGCCACAACAACCTCAGGAACGGATCCTCAAAACTTTCCATACAGAATGGAAAACATTTTTTGCGGGCTGAAGTGTATTTCATATTGGTACCGGTTTGGAATACATGCAACTTTTTTGATCACTTTAATTCAAATTTTTAAGGGACGTGCAATTAATATAAAAAATATCACAATTTGAGGTTTTGAATTTTTTTTCTTCTACGGTGTTCAGCGTTTGGGATAAATTATGGGATATTTACATAGGTCGGACTTTTACGTATGCGACACTACCAATTATGTGTACCTTTACAAGGTTTTTGTTATTGTGTTAAATACACAATAGGGTTATTTGAACTTTTAATATATATGCGTACTTTAAAAACTTTTTTTTTAACTTTATGATTGAGTACATGACACAATGCAATGGGGTAAACAAATATGGTGGTTTTACTACTTTCTGTAGTAAAATAGTAAAACGAGAAACATGGCGGTGATGGAAACCTTCACAAGGCTTTCTGCTGCAATGTTAACTGATCGGGGTCACATGATCTCGCTGCTGGGGTCCTCATAGTGAGAAATGGTGCACGGCGCTGTTTCTCATTCATTAAGATGCTGGGGCGGTGTTTGTCACAGCATCTAAAAGGTTAAACAGCACAGGATGGAGCCCGCTCCATTCAGTGCTTTTACCGCCGGTTGTCAGCTGCAATTAGCAGCCGTCACCTGCCGCCTATGTAGCGGGATTGCACTGCCACAAAAGTGGTTTTCCCATGTTCCACCACCTAAGTTATAGGACTTTGAAAGTGGGAGGAAAAAAACAAGACAACATAAAAAAAAAAAAAAAAAAATCCCTGTGACAGGAAGGGTTGAACTTGGGAAAGGGCAGGAATAGAGACCAAAGCGGTGCTGATCTGGTGCATAAATGGATTCGAATGAAAAGAGCTGGTAAATGAGTTGTTTGGTTCCTAAAAATAAATTAATAGTAAGATTCTGGTGCCCATTGTAAATAAAAAACTCTGCTCACCTCCCTCCGCTCCTCTGTTCCTGCGCTCGGTCTCTCTGATCTTTTTTCCCTTCAGAAGGAGACATCACCACTGCAGCCACTGATTAGCTTTGCATCCACTTACATAAACGTTCAGAGCTGTTCTCTTCTGAAAGGTGATGTAATTAGAGGCACGTGACCAAAGCAGCCAATCAGCACTTCTGAAAGGTGATGTAATTAGAGGCACAGGACCAAAGCAGCCAATCAGCATCTGCAGTGGTGACGTCCCATTCAGAAGAAAATGAAGACCAGATAGACCCTGAGCTGGAATGGAGAAGCAGAGGAAGTTGGTGCTTGGCTGTTTTTTTGGGAAGGGGTGGGAGGGTGTTGTACAGGAGCACAGGAAGACTACTTTTTTTTTTTTTTTTTAGGAACTGGACAACTCCTTTAAGATCCCACAGTGGGGTGCTGTGTTGTAATTGATTGCCAAGGGCCCTACTAAAGTTTACTGTAGTTAGACCTGGAGCTTCAAATCAAAAAAAGCAATACTTGTATGTGTACTCAGCAAACTTAATCCAAAATCATGAGACCCATCACATCTACATGTACATGAGAACACTCAACAACCATCTACTCTACAGTTTCGTCATTACTCTTAGTTTATGCACCCAGCCCCCAAAGTTGTTGGTATATTAACCAGCACCTACATCTCGAGAAGTGACCTATTCTGTGGTGTTCTGTCTCCAGCACTTTCTGAATTATAAGGTAGGTATTGGTAATCCCTACTTAAACTCCTTTTTTTATTTTTATTTTTTGTATATTGTACTTTATTTACACAATTTCAAAATGAAGGCTAAAATCCTGTTAAAAAGTGATTTGTAAAGGTGAGACAGTATGCCATAAACAGCTAAGATCCTAAACCAATGCAAACAAATTGTTATTATAATCTGTAAGTATTGGAATAGGCAGACTTTTCCATCTCTCTAATATAAGACAGGTTATTATACTTTAGAATCTCCTGATCTCATTTTCAAGCAGAGTAAATAACTTTGCACAAAGTAAGGTTACAATTGGTCCTTCTCTTAGAAGTGGTTGTCAGACAGTATCTCACCACCGACATATGATGTACAGTTATGTTATGAAATCAGTAGGGCGGCATGGAGAGGGCTAACACACTGAACACACTCTATACCAGGCAGTTATTGGTTCCTTATTACTACTGTACTACTGAATTTCACTAATTTTTAGAACTTGAACCTAACATTTTTCTGTTCGTTCGTGTAAAGTTCTAGTTTAATGCCATTTTCAGTTTCATTTTCAGTGGCCTTATCTGCACTTTTGGCGGCCTCATATCTCCTTTTCTGCACTTTTGGCAGCCATCCAAATCAGTGAAGAGCACAGAGAGTGTCAAAAAAGTCTTCACTGAGGTGCAGGTCTCTCATTGGCTGATAAGATCACATGGACCATGTTTATAGCTGTATATTTCACTGCATTGCCTCTTGTGAAATAACTTCTTCAGCTAACATCTCTGTACTGTACAGACTGCCTACTTAGTTAGTTACGTAGCATTTTTCCTCTCCATAGACAGCATATTAGGGGTTTGGTTATTGTCTGCTGATACTTTCCACACACCCAAGGAAGCATGTTATTTGGAGACATTTGCAGGATCTCCATAACGCCTAACTCTCATATACATGGATATATATGTATACAGAGTGCTTTGGATTTTTGCTAAATTCATACTCACGTTGCCAAAGTTAAGTTTTGGGCAGTTTTGGGGGGTTCAGTTTAAATTGTATACACACTGTCTCCAAATCTCTTATGTGTCAATCTCCTATGTGCTTTTGGGCTCCCTCAGGATGCAGGGCCCCGTAGCAGCTGCTACAGCTGCCCCTCCTGCTTGCCAGCTGTCCTCATCTTTTCAATTAGCCATTGAAAGGAATGAAGTATTTTAGCCTCTCAATTTTTTTCTGTCACTCTTAGAGGCGAATTTTCTTCACTAAGTTGTTCCATGTATCCGGTTTACTGTTATGGAAGGTAATTCCAGCTTCTCCTCACCTGTATAGGTATAAAAATTAACCAGAACATCTTCTCCCATAGACGTTAATGGGGTTCAAAGTTCGAGTTTGGATCGAACTTCGAACTGAACTCACAAAAGTTCGAGGTTCTTTTTACTGTTTGCTCAACACTACTTTTTACAGCCGAGACTTGCAGCTAGCAACAAGGATCAGAGATAGCACCAATGCCAGCATTGTATCCCCATAGATGTTGTGGTAAACACAACCTCTGCCTACACAGATGTAGCAACCATTAACACCATGATATAATGGCACAGAATGTTAGCTCCACTTTATCAATGGCCTTTCTTAAGAAAGAAGAGCAGATAACACAGAAATGTGTGAGATCACAGTCAAGCTGACTCTGCTACATGTATATGGGATTAGGAAATGAAGTGCCCCCACCTCAAGATTGCAGGGTGCCAACCAGTTGTCATGGCAGCCTGGGGTCTAATGAAGATCTCAATAGCTGCCATCTTACTACTCCTACTGTATTACATTGTGCTATAGGCCAACATTGTAAATTGTTCTGCAAAATATTATCATTGAGGAATAAGGGCTTGTTCACACGGAGTTTACTCTCCGTGTTACAAGCGCTTTTAGGATCATCTTGGGGTCCGCTCTGTCGATCCCCAAGTCGATCTAACAATTAACAGTGAGATTATCACTACTGTCTGCTGTCTAAGACGAACACGCAGTGGCGTTCAGATGAAAGATCGCGCTGCATGTTTCAAAGCACAGCTCCGCTTTTGAACCGAGCTGCGCTTTTGAAACAATGCGCGGCGACCTCTTCATTGAACGCCGCTGCTTATTACGGCCATTAGCGAAGCAGAGTGATCAATCTCAATTGTTAATTGTTAGATCTGTCTGGGGACTCGCCAGAGCGGACCCAGATGGAATCCTAAAAGCGAGTGTAAACTCCGTGTGAACAAGCCATAATAATAATAATATTAATTATTAATAATAATAACAATAATAATAATACACATTGTTGGTTTTTCTGTATCCATAAAGTTCTGTTCAAAAAAACTAAATATTTATGCCAAAATTGCAGGGTTTTTCTCATCTTCAAAGGACAGGAATAAGAAGAGATCAAAAAGTTGCATGAGTCCCAAAATGATAATAATGAAACCCTTAAAAAAAAAAAAGAGTCCTCACTCAGGTTCATAGATAGAAAAATAAAAAAAGATATTGGTGGCAGAAAATGGCGTTGTAACCAAAAGTATTAAAACAAAAAAAAATTAAAACATTACAAAAACTCTAACTCTAACCATAACTGTCCTGACCTGCAGAACCTAGAAAACATGTCATTTCTACCGAACGGTGAAATCCATAACAATGAAACATCTACAACAATGGGGCAATATTTTCTCACATTCCAGCCCATAAGAACTTTCTGGTGGTTTCCCAATACATTTTATAGTACATCCATCACTATACAGCACATCCTGAGCTGGGAACCCCCCCTATATCAGAGCTGAATTTTATCACATCAATGTCAATCTATTCCATGTGGAAATATTCTATTTCCTTCTTATGTTTATGAGCTTTGTCTTTCTATTCCAGATTCCTTCCACTGTCGAAAAACACATACAGGTAGGTGAGTGTGTGTGATTGTCTGACAGAAAACATAGATTGTGAGCCTCATTGGGGACAGAGACTGATGTGTATGGTGACAATCTCTGTATAGTTGTGAGGAATATGTTCAGGGCTGGACTGGGACTACATAGCAGGCCTGGCACTCAAACCAAACCAGCCCTTAAACAATGTTACCCCAACACCAGCATATCATGAAGAAAATACCATTACTCTATGCAGCACATTACATTTGATCCCCCACCCATCACAGAAAAAAGGTAAAACATAAAGCTGAGTAATCATACTGAATCCCCTTCATATTAATGTTATTACACACTGTACCCCAAATAATGAATGATATTACACATCAGAAATGTATTATTTCATACACTGCACCCTCCGAAATGTATTTTATCACATAATAAGTTATAATACACACCAAACCCCCAGAAATAGATTCTAATACATACTGCCCCTGAAATTAATTATAATACACACCGTATCCCCAGAAATAAATTCTAATACATACTGCCCCTGAAATGAATTATAATACACAATGTACCCCAGAAATTAGTCACATTGCACACTGTGCCCCCGGAATGTAATTGTCTTACCCCCTGAAATGTATTATATTACACATTACAATAAGGACCCTTGATGGTCCAGCTCAGAGATGAGTGCGGGGAGGGATACAGAGAGGACTGTGCAGCTGTATCTCTATGGCTTTACAGTGCTCTCTATGATCAGGCAGAACAACACAGCGATGCTCTGCCCAGAGAGACAGACAGTGGCAGGTGGAGCACTGACTGCCCGGCCCACAGGGAATCTGCCCGGTCCAGCCCTGGACATGTTAGTAATATATTAAAAATATTATTATTATTATTATTATTATTATTATTATTATTAATCATAATAACAATAATAATAATAATAATAATAATAATAAAATAATAAAATAATAATTATAATAATAATAATATAAAAAATAATATTAAAATTTCATTTTTCTTTTGACTGAACATAAATATTTTTTACAGACCAAACATGGATTTTTTGAAGAAATCTCTTTTCCTTGTCCTGTTCTTTTGATTAGTTTCCACTTCCTTCTGTGATGAAGAGTAAGTATCATATAATAGACTGTAACCATGAATTACAACTTTAGTCTAATCTTATAAAAGATACAATGTTGTATCAATAGGGCATCATGTTGTGATTTGTTGGGGTCTGGCAGCTGGGACACCCACTGCTCCTGTCAATGCTTTTTCCTGCCCAGCAGTGCTTTTGGCCTCTAAGCTGAGAACTGCATTGTGGCTCCATTGAGCTGAGCGTGTATGGATGAGTATGTGTGTGTGTATATATATATATATATATATATATGTGTGTGTGAGTATGTGTGTGTATATATACTGTGTATGGGTGTGTATATATAGTGTATACTACGTATGAGTATGCAAATATATACTGTGTATGGGTGTGTATATATACTGTGTATACTTTGTGTGGCTATATACTGTGTATAGGTGTGTATGTATACTGTGTATAGGTTTATATATAATGTGTATACTGTGTATAGGTATGTATATATACTGTGTATAGGTGTGTATGCATACTGTGTATACTTTGTGTGTATAGGTGTGTCATTATACTGTGTGTATATTTACTGTCTGAATGTATATACTGTGTATAGGTGTGTATGTATACTGTGTATACTTCTGTGTATAGGTGTGTCTTTATACTGTGTGTATATTTCCTGTCTGAATGTATATACTGTGTGTGGGTGTGTGCATATATACTGTGTATACTTGGTGTGGCTATGTACTGTGTATATGTGTGTATTTATTCTGTGTATAGGTGTATATATAATGTGTATACTGTATATGGGTGTGTATACATACTGTGTATACTTTTATGTGGCTATATACTGTGTATAGGTGTGTATGTATACTGTGTATACTTTGTGTGTATAGGTGTATCTTTATACTGTGTGTATATTTCCTGTCTGAATGTATATACTGTGTATGGGTGTATATATACTGTGTATAGTTTGTGTGTATAGGTGTGTCTTTATATTGTGTGTATATTTACTTTCTGAATGTATATACTGTATGTGTAAGAATATAGTGTATGTATTTTGTGTGTACGTAGCATGTATATATACTGTATGTGAATGTGCAGTGTGTGTACTCTGTATTAGTATGTGGTGTGGGTAAGGCATGCATGTGTATACATATAGTATGTGTGTATGTAATGTTTTGTATGTACAGTGTGTTTTTATAATGAGCGTATATACTGTGTATACATAGGATGAACCTAGACAAAGTTAAAAAAAAAAGTCACCCTGCAAATTCTTTTATACCTTCGTGTATCTGATGCCGAGATTAATAATAGGTAGATTTAAAAATAGACAGATATATAGATAGATGTGAGATATGAAAGCTAGACAGGTATGAGAGTGATAGATGTGAGATAGATAGATGTGAGATAGATAGATATGAGAGAGATATAAGGTAGATAGATATGAGAGAGATTTATATAACATGGATAGATATGAGCTAGATGATTATATAGATATGTGATAGATAGGTATAAGATGAATAGATAGATTTGAAATGGATTGATATAAGAGAGATATGTATATAAGATAGAAAAATATATAGATACAATATACATAGGTAGATCGATATGAAATAGGAAATATAGATAGATGAAATCGATAGGTTGAAATTTAGATGAGATAGATATACGATACATAGATAGATATGAGATGGATGCATAGTAATGAAATATATGAGAGGTAGGTAGAAGGTATATAGATAGGTATGAGATTTATATAAGATAGACAGATGGGTGAAGGTTAGCAAGGTATGAGAGAGATGGATAGATATGAGCAAAGTGGATGTGAGATAGAGAGGTGTATAGATAAATATTGATATGAGAGCGAGATACATATATAAGATAGAAAGGTATGACAGAGATGACAGATGACCGATATGAGATAGAGAAATACATAGGAGATAGATACAATATACATAGGTAGATATATATGGAATAGACATGAGATATAGATAGATGAAGGCAATAGATTGAAATAGATATGAGCCACATGTATGATACATAGGTATTTAGACATGACATACATAGATATGAGATGATGTGTGTGTCTGTGATGTTGACTGGCTGCTCTGAGCAGTGGTCCACAGTGGTCCGAGTCTGCACTATTTTCTTCTTCCTACGCTGATATGTGGTCCAGTCATAGTTGGGGGACATACATACATAGATATGAGATGACGTGTGTGTCTGTGATGTTGACTGGCTGTTTCTGGGCAGTAGTCGAAGTTTTTCTGAGGCTGACCCACCTTCGTCTTCCTTTGCTGATATGTGGTCCAGTCACAGTTGGGGGGCATACATACATAGATATGAGATGATGTGTGTGTCTGTGATGTTGACTGGCTGTTTCTGGGCAGTGATACAAGGTGGTCCGAGTCTGCCCAACCTTCTTTTTCCTACGATGATGCGTCATCCAGTCAAAATTGGGGGACAACGGGATCCTATTCGTGTACCTGGAGGACACGTCCATGGTTATGTGATTACCATTCTAGTGGAATGATGTCGCCGAGGCCATCCATCGCCCAGTATCAGGTAAGCGGAACACACTATTTGCTTACATTACATTTTAGTCAGGTGAGGGTGGGAGGGGGCACATAATTTGTGTTTTTAATGCTTTTCTTCATTGTCTGGTTTGCTTCCTGCAGAATTTTCAGTCCAACTGTTTACACAAACAGAAACTTCTGCAGGATGTATGATTTACTCCACTGAAGGGCCAGCAGGAGAGTGTAATAGATCACTAGAATGACAATATACTGCAGTGCAAAAGTGTTATAGTATATTGTTCCAGTGATCATTTCTACAAGTACTAAAGAGAGATTGGGAGAAAAAAAAAATATATCACATCGTAAACTACAAAAAAAAAACGAACAGCTCCAGGTCCCATCTCCTAAACATGACCCAAAACCTCTCCATTCTGAACGGGACGAGCGAGGGGGGCCAAAACTGACTTCTTGCACCTGTGCCCATGAGCTCATAGCTATACCCCTGGCCGGTAAGGGGTTAAGTTCTGGATATAACTTAGGTTTGCAAACACCACACACCTCCCTCCTCACCACCTTCCTGAGGTCCCAGCCACCTACTGGGGTGTCACATGCCAGGAAAGTGTTCTCATTGGCCACTTATGGCATACCTGTCATTGGTTCATCAGTCAAACCCCAGATATTCTAGTATTTCAGAATAGGTGCTGTGGATTGTAGTCTATCATGATTGTGCCTATAATCCCGAGAATAAAACACAGCAACTGCCTTATTATCCTTGGCTATTGTTTTCGAATCAATGTGAATGATCCTGTTCCCACTAGTGAAGCCTCTGCTATAACAGGGAGATTGGACTGTCTCACCAATAGACCCTGCTGTCATTCATCTAATTCCATCAAATAATAATCCTCTGACTAGAACTTGAGTAAAAGTAATAAAAGCCATAGACTTTACTCCATACAACATCATAAAAAGGACTTCCAAATGTATCAAAAACATCCTTGTGCAGAGTGAACCGCTGACGCATTTCAGACTAGCAACTATCACAATAATAATGAGAACATATGTCATATAACAGGCTTTTATTTTTATTGTAATATTTGTTAATTGCACTGCTGAGGGCGGAGTTACACGGCAGGTGGCTTCTAATAGAGTGTAAATGCTATTGGGGGCAGCTATGAGTAGGACTCATTGTAGTCTGAAATGAGTCAGGAGATCACTTTGTACAAAAATGTTTTTTGTACATTTGGATATCTTTTCTATGATGTAATATGGAATAAAGTCACTGCTTTTATACCTTTTCCTCATGGACTATTCCTTGATGGTAGCTCATGTTATACATTTATTGTGCCATAATCTTACACTGTTGTGCAGTCACAAGACACAATAAGGATCATTTATCCAAAATAACCCAAAGAATAACAAAAATGTCCCCATAGCTTGGAGAGATGAGAGCTTCCATCTGACTTGGGGCTGTAGATACAGGGATTGGTCAGTATTAGATATACTCTTTCTTCAGTAACAGCAGCGCTCATCTGAAACATAAAACCCTTTTATTCAAATCCAATACGCATGTGAAAACAGTCACTTGTCAGCTCACTGATATATGAGATTAATAGTACCTTGTTTAACAACTTGCAGAGCACGGAGAATCCCAGTCAGCTTCAGCTCGGGAGAGCAGCAGGAAACAGGCATAAAATGATATACTCCAGCTTGCTTAGAAGTAGCATTAAGCAGATGATCCGCAGCTTATACTTTTAAAATAAAAAAATGTATTAATATTCCATTCAAATGTGATAATACAGGGTAGGAGAGTTGTAATACAGCACCAGTGCTACAGATTGCACGACGCGTTTCGACTAATACATAGTCTTAATCATTGTGCCCATGGTTCACTGTACAAGACCAACCCCTTATAAAGGCGTAGTCCCGCAGAGTTAACCATTGGATTACCAGTACGTATCAATATGTTTTTTACAATATATGCATTCAATATATGATTAAAAACAAAGAAAGAAAAAAGAAAGAAGCACTTAGTTTTAAATTTAGAACATGACGACATTTAGGCCCGCTTTTCTACCTAAAACAAAATCCATTTTGCTCCTCTAAAAACTTATATTTTAAATTGCCCCCAAAATGGATTTTTTTACTTTTTTCAATATATCATTTTTCATTTGGGTAGTGTAGCCATGTTTTTCTATAAATTTTAGCTACAGTACTACCAATTTTCCCACTCACTTTTTGGATTCAGAAATATGTCGTCTAAATGAAATTTTTTTAAATGAAATTTACAGAAATGTATGAAAGTTGTTTTATCATGAAATCTGTATACAACATTTTTGTGTTGCAATTGATATAGTTACGAATTTGGGATTTTTGTTTCTTTGTAAAGAAGATACAAAGGTATCAGTAGTTTGCATTATTTGCAACATATAAAAATGTTATGACCACCCCTATGGTTAACTTGGACAGAAACCCAAATTTTTTTTTTTTTGTTTTTGGTCAAAAGAAAAAGACGGGAAAAAGTTTGGATCCAATAGTAGGACCTCTTTGGATACAAAAAAAATTCCCATCTCGAGTATAGTAGACAAATTTTGGTGCCTATAGAAGGGAAATGTTTTTTATGATATCAACGTTTTATTATATTGGGGTGAATACTGCGTAAAAAAAGTATTTTTGCACATTTGTTTTGTTTTGTATTTTTTTTTTTTTCTCTGAATTAAAATAATTGCTCAGTGATATTTTTTCTATTTATTTTTTGCTAGTCTTATCTCATGCATATTCGTTCTTTCAATCGAAACATGACTTTTTTTTCTTGTTTTAGAAATTCTGCTGCAGTAGTAGTATTTCTTTAGTTCTAATGTATTCCCCTACGGTTTGTTATTAATGACAGTGGTGGATGACATAAGACCCAACACATAAAAATTAAATGCTTTGTTTATGATAGGTTTACTGAACTTTTTGATGATGAAATTTGACTTATATCTAAAAGTCAATTACTTGGAATTAATTTTTGAAAAAATGCTTCATAGAATTTTTTTAAAATAAGTGAACAAAATTATTGTATTTTATACCGGACCTTGCCAATAGGGGGAGGTCGTAAAAAAACGCCTTACCCCACCTGTATGGGAAGAAAAAGGTTTTACATGGGTAAATAAGATTGGTTTTCCCAGAGCACATATAGATTTAGTTAAGAGGGCGAAAATTCGCCCCCTAAGCACCTGTTGTCGTAAAAAAAATTTATTATAAACAGAAAAAATTGTGCTTTAAAAGGAATTGTGTGGCAATAATAAAAAATTCTTTTTACGGGTCGGTATAATACTATAGCGATCCGAAAAATTTTGAGGCAGTAGAAAGTGTCATGAATCATAAGGAAAAGATTTCAACGTCACAAGAAACCATACAGAGCAAGGTTTCCAATTTTTGATTTTTGGGAAGTTTGGTTGGCAGATCTTTTAAAAACCCGGGAAAATGGGGACAAGGGGTTGGAGATACACTACCAAGCTCCAAATTTTTCATAAAAGACCATTTTCCTTTCTACAAGGGGTCGCAGGGGGGGTGGCCAAATTTTATGTTTTTTTTGGTAAAAACACAATGAGTAGAGGGGAAAATCAACATAGAGACCCCCCCACCCAAAATTTAGCGTGATAGCCCCAAGTTGATCCCAGGCCAATTTTTTTTAATGGCTATTTAAATCCATGGGGGTCCTTTTCAAGAACACGATAGGTTTTTTGGGTTCTTTAGCACCGCCCCTAAAATTTCGACACTAGAAAATGGTGCAAAATGCCTCAACAACGCCAACGCAAAACCGCAGACAATAAAAAGAAAAAACCCCAACTGTGTGAACTCACCCAACAAAAAATACATCAATAGGAAAACCTTTTTTACGGGAACAAGTTCCCTCAACCAAAAGAGCGGGGCGCAAACAAGAAGATCTACATACATTCGGAGATGCGCCCACACGAACAAAAGCCCCGGTTTTGAATCTCTCAGTACCATTTACAAACCCCAAAATTTCACCCCTAGCAAAAGGCCAAAGGTTTTTTCGTTCCATCGAAAACTTTTTATATTTACAAAACTCTCCTTATGAACTAAATTCATAAGAAATCTCACTTAAAAAAACACTTTGTCTCAAAAAGAAGAAAAAAATGAAACAACAGCAAGAAATCTCGAAAAACTAGGACACTACGTACCAACCTTTAAGAAATGCAACCATTTCTACACTACAGGGTTTACACCTGAAACAGGTTTTGGACATTGTGGCATACAAACAAAACTTTTTTATGTTCCTAATCCCTCTTTTTACCCATTATGTCAAGACCAATGTTTTTTTATATCTTTTAGGAATCAGTAGAAAAGACCCCATCCTCTAACAACAAAATCAACAAGAAAAAATAAATTTTTAATAACCTTTCATTACAAGAAGGGAAAACTCTCATTTTTTTACAAAATAAAAAATAAAATTTCTATTAAGAAAGCTGATAAGGGTGGGGCCATCACTATACGGACTCTGGTTTTTTATAAAAAATTAACCTAGAAATCAAAAAGAACAAACCCCCTATCGTGATCTTGATAAGGGCCCCACATGGATTTCAAAATAGCCCTTAAAAAAAATTTGGGCCCGTGGGGTAACTTTGGGGGGGTATCCAGCTAAAATTGGCTGAGAGTCTCTATGTTGTTTTCCAACATACCCTTGTGTAAACGTACCAAAAAAACAAAAAATTTTTTCCCACCTCCCCCGCGACCTATTGTAGCAGGGGAAAAGGGTCTTTAAGGGGAACAATTTTGGGGCTTGGGTGGCTCGTACTCCCAAACCACTTGTCCCCAATACCCGCTATCTAAAAGATAATGCCCATTTTCCATCGATCCTAGAAAATCAAATTGGAATCCTTGCTCGTAGGTTATTTGTGACGTTGAAATCTTTACCTTCCCAAGATTCATGACACTTCCACATGCCCTCAAAATTTTTCTGGGCTCTCTAGTCTTATACCGACCCAGAAAAAAATTTTTGATTATTCCCCCACAATTCCTTTAAAGCAAATTTTTTCATGTTTGATAATATTTTTTATTTTCGACAACAGGGGCCTCTTGGGACGAAATTTTTGCCCTCTCAGCTAATATTTTTGTGCATCTGGGAAACGCCAAAACTTATTCAAAAGATGATAAACCTTTTTTTTCCCATACAGGGGGTATGGGGGTTTTCTTGCGACCTCCATGATATGGGAAGTTTCCGGGACAAGATATCAAAAATTTTGTTCATATATTAACAAGAATTCTTTAACTTGCATTTTACACATAAATTTCCTTCACAAGTAATTGACTTCTTAGATATAACGCCCCCCAAATTTCTACTCATCAAACTGTTCAGTAGTACCCATCATAAAACCCACAGCATTGAATTTATGCGTTGGTACTTCAGTCATCCCCCCAATGTCATTAATAACATACCATAGGGGGTACATTAGAACTAAAAAATACTACTACTGCAGCAGAAAATTTTTAAATCAAAAAAAACAAGTCCCTTTTTCGATTGAAAGAAAAGGATATAGCACTGAATACTCGACATAGCAAAAAATAAAGTAGAAAAAAAACACGTGGGCAATTATTAAAATTTAGAAAAATAAAAAAACTACAACACAAAACAAAAAGTGCAAAACTACTTTCTCTACGCAGTTTAAACCGCAATATAATAAAATCTTTATATCATAAAAAACACTTACCCCATTCTCCATAGGCACCAAAATTTGTCTACTTACTCAGAGTGGTATAAATTTTGTATCCAAAACGAGGTCCCCACTATTGGATCCATCTTTTTTCCAAATCTTTTTCTTTCTGACCAAAAAAAAAAAAAAAAAATTGGCTTTTGCCAAGGTAACCCTAGGTGTGGTCAAAACATTTTTATATGTTTTAAAATAGCAAATACTATACCTTTTTATTTCTTTACAAAAAACAATATCAAACGAAACTAAATAATTGCAACACAAAAATGTTTTATATCAATTACAGCATAAAAAGCAACTTACAATAATTTGGGTGTACAATTCTCATTTAAAAAACTCATCAAAGAATATTTTTTGAAACCCCTAAGCATGAGGGAAATCTGTATGTCATCTGTAGCTAAAATTTTTAGAAAAACATGGGAGCGACATACCCCCAAAGAAAGTGTAGGGATTGAAAAAGTAACACTTTCCCTTTGAGGTGGCAATTTAAAATATAAGTTTTTAGCCAGAGAGGCAAAATGGATATTTGTATTAGGTACCGACAACCAGCGGGCCAAATGTACATCATGATCGCTATATCAATATAAGTGTTTTTTTTCTTTTTTCTTTCTTGTTTTTAATCATTATTAAAAGCATTTTATTGTAAAAAACAATTTTATACTGGTAATCCCAAAGGTTAACTCGCGGGAAATACGCCTTTAAAGGGGTTTGGGCTTGTCATGAACCATGGGCACAATGATTAAAAACTTTTATTATCGAAAAGCGTTTGTGCAATCGTCACTGGTTTCTGTTTTTAAAACCTCCTACCCCGTATTATCACATTTTTAAAGGAATTTAAAATTTTTTTTATTTTAAAGTATAAGCTGCGGAACCCTCTGCTTCATGCTATTTTTAAGCAAGGGGTATATCATTTTTGCCTTTTTTTTCAAATCCCCGACAAAACCCATTGAGTTTTATTGGCAGAACTTTACTTTAAAACCTCCCCCTCCCCCTGTGATTGTCACCTGCTAATTATCTCCCTTGGCATCAGATCGGCGCCTCTAAAGGTCAATGCATGTCAAAGCAGAAGAATAAGATAAAATGAGTTGTGACTATATTATTGATTGACAATGTAGGACAGTGATGACGGGGCCCAGAAGGTGAGTCAAAGGTAACCTAAACAGTTGGGTGACTGCATGTGCTATCTCGAAATCAGACTCGGATGCCAACTGGAGTCGGGGAAACCCCCGATGGGCCAAAGCTCCAACCAATGTCCCCCTAAAGGGAATGGTAAATTCTGTTCATCTTGCCACTGGTCTTCACTGCCCAAGCTGCAGATGAGTCTCCTCCCTCACTGGTCTCCACCTCCTTATGATACTTACAGTCTCGGTGGGCGGCCGGTGAAGATGCAGCTTGCTGCTTCCTGCCAAAGAAGTGTGACTCTCATGTGTAGGCAGCACTGAGGTAGTAGAGACAAGCAGAAGCACCAGCTTTATGTAGGACATACACAGTCCCCTCTCCATGTATCCCCAATACCTGCAAATACTTCTCTCCTCTCGCCCCCATCCACACTGGAACTTCCCGCTCCTGCACAGTGTTTGGCCCAGGACACCCACACCGGCTCCTATGGGCTGAGGGCCCCATCACACAAAACAGGGGAGGGAACCAGACAGAAGATGCCTGGGTGATGCAGAAGACAAGATGTGGCCTCACCTCCTGCAGACACATTCCAATACCAACAGCACACTATTAAGTAAAACACTATCAAAAGGCACATAGGAATTTTTGAAAAAGCATTTCTGCTACTTAGGATACATGAAACATTTTTTGAGGCAGTTCACATTTTTGATCATAGGAAAATACAGGTGGGAACCTCAAATACAGGTGGGAACCTGCACTAACAATACATCTCTTTAGGGCCTGTTCAGACCGCCATACTTCAGGGAGTGAAAATCTCCAGCTACTAGGTACACTGCATTGATTTAAAAACCCGTGAATGTGGGTGGAGTGCGGAAAAATAACAAGCAGGTGGCCACTCCCCCATACGGACAATCTAGACAACAATATTTGGTTTTGCACATCCCAAAAAACTTTTTTGAAAAAAATGAGTATAGGTGCACACGGGTGTGGCAGCAATATATATACACATTCCAATGCCAACAGCACACTATTAACTAAAAAACTAGTAGCTGGAGACTTCACTCCCTGAAATCTGGAGGTCTGAACAGGCCCTGAAGAGAGGTAAAGTTGGTGCAGGTTCCCACCTGTATTTGAGGTCCCCTTGTTAATGGGAGGTGGGCTTAAGCAGTTTTGATCAAAAATGTGAACTAAGAACCTCAAACATTTTTCATGTATCATAAGTAGCAGAAATGCTTTTTCAAGGATTCCTATGTGCCTTTTGATAGTTTTTTAGTTAATAGTATGCTGTTGGCATTGGAATGTGTATGTATATTGCTGCCACAACAGTGTGTACCTATGCAAAAAAGTTTTTTTTGGGATGTGCAAAACCAAATATTGTCGTCTAGATTCCCCTCCTGCAGACACAGGGCAATGGCTGTATACAAGGGAAGTTGAAGATACAGGGGATGAAGACAAGCGGGCAGTGTATGCACAGGGGACTGTATATGAAAGGAGTCTTATACCAAGCTGTATATATTGGGGTCTGTATATACAGGGGGCTGAGGATATAGGGGCCGTGAACTGTATATATACGGGGGCTGTTTATACAAGAAGCCTTATACCGAGCTGTATATATGGGGTGCTGTATATACAGGGGGCTGAGGATATAGGGGGCAGTGAACTGTATATATACGGGGGCTGTTTATACAAGAAGCCTTATACCAAGCTGTATATATGGGGTGCTGTACATACAGGGGGCTGAGGATGTAGGGTGCAGTGTACATATATGGGGGGGGGCTTTATATACAAGAACTTAGCCTTATAATGAGTTGTATATACAATGGGCTGATGATATAGGTGGCAGTTTATATATATGGGGGGCTGTATATACAAGAAGTCTTATACTGAGTTGTATATAGAATGGGCTGAGGATATAGGTGGCAGTTTATATATATGGGGGGCTGTATATACAAGAAGTCTTATACTGAGTTGTATATACTTCGGGCGTAAGGGGGCAGTGTATACACACACATGATTCCTTTTTTTGCTAGCGCTACAAGTACCACAAAATTCTGGATATTTCTAGATGTACACAGCTCCAGAGTAAAACTAGGTGTTTTCAACGAATTTTGACACACTGAGAACATAAGGTTCACCATTACTGTTGGAGGACAATAAGCATAAAGTTCAATAAAATACTAAATTGTTTCCTAACACAGGAAAAGAAAGGACGAAGACGAGGAGCAGAAAGAGAGTGAGGAAAAGAATGAAAATGATGAAGTGGAACGTCAAGACAAATCACCTGTACCTGATTGGAGAAAAAGATAAAATGATATAACCCAGAGGAGCACAATTATCAATAATAATGCCAATAATGGAATAAAGCAGATGTAACTGATGTTATGGTCTGTCTTTTTTACATGCGCTCAAGATGCCAAATGTAACTTTTTTTTAAATTTCACAAGGTTTTATCAATGTTATCCCCTTAAAGGAAACTTATCACATAGGTGAAGCCCCCCTCGCTGAGGATAGCACAAGCTACAGACAGACATGCTGTTTCAAGCGCTGCGTCCCTTATTCTGTAAGATGCCGCAGTTTCAGAGCATTTAGGGCAGCATGTATGAAATTTGGTGTTTACACGTCAAATTTCATGTGCATAATAATAGACTAGAATGCACCTGATTTATGAACCCGGGCTACAGCAGGTCATAAATCAGACGAATTCTAGCGCTTGTACAACATTTCTGGCTCAGTTAAACCAGCAGTATTGCGCCAAGAAATGACGTATAAATCTATAGCTTCGTATGGTTCTAGTGTGCCCCAACTCCCACATGCCCCCCGAGATCTAATGCATTACAATGCGTCGCGGGCGCTATGTAAACTGCGGAAACCGGATTGCAGAAGGTCGAGAAGGGAGTTAGAAGAGAGGTAGCAGGTTAGGCGAGAGTAGACCAAGCGTTCTAGGAGTTTAGATATGAAGGGCAGATTAGAGACTGGTCGATAATTAGCAGCACAGGACGGATCCTGAGAGGGCTTTTAAAGTAAAGGGGTTACGACGGCATGTTTATAGGCAGATGGAAAGTGGAGAGTGGAGAGAGAGAGGTTGAAGATTGCAGTAAGGTGAGAGAGGACAGCTGGGGAAATAGACTGGAAAAGGTGAGAGGGAACGGGGTCACTAGAGCAGGTGGTGGGGCAATCAGACAAGAGAAGCCTGGACACTTCCTCTTCTGTCGCTGGGTCAAGGGCTGAGAGCAGACTACAGGACATGCAAGAGGTGATGGGATCGGTATTACTTGGGGACTGAGATATATTTTGCAGGATATTGTCAATTTTCTCTTTGAAGTGAGTGGCCAGGTCTTCAGCACAGAGGTCAGTGACTGGGGCCCGAGCTTTAGGTCTGCGGAGGGAGTGGAAAGTATTACACAGGCGTTTTGGGTTGTTATGTAATGTTGAAATGAGGGAAGTGAAATATTCTTGTTTGGCGCAGTGAAGGGCAGTGTGATACCGTAAGTCCTGAGCATGAATTTGCAGTGGAGGAAGTCTGCAGATAGCTATAACTTTCTCCATAGACATTCAGAAGATCTGGAACATTGCTGCAGAAGGTGAGGTGTGTGCCAAGGCTGCCGGTGTCTGACTCTGGTGTTGCGGTGTGTGAGAGGTGCCAATCTGTCCAGGGAAGTGGAGAGAGTTACATTAAATTGTTTGACTGCTAGGTCAGGAGAGGAGACAGAGGATATTGGGGGCAGTGATGACTGTATGTGTCTATGAGTTCCTGAGTATTAATGGAGTGGACATTTCTGAATATACTCATAGGGAATCTTCAACCCCTTTTGGCCATCACAATAAAGTTTGATATTAAATCATTAATCTTTCACATTTTTTACAAAAAAAAAAAAAAAACAAAGGAAAAAAATATATACAGAGACCTAGAAATTTTAAAACCAGCAAATCCTCTGATCAAGCCAAACATATTCTCAAACTCAGTGCTTATCTATCACTTTTAAGTGTCCTCTAAGGTGCACAGAAATTTGGATTTTGGCATTAGAGATTCTATTATGTATGAATCCATCAATCAATCCACCCAGTGTTATCTAACATGGAGGGCAACACTCATTACAGTATGACTACTGGATTATCACTGCATGTTACAACTATAGCAGCATTGGCCCATACTGCCTTACTCCACTGACATTGTGTACGGCACTCGTTCAGATATAACTGCTGGTATATCACTACATATTGAATCTTCAGCAATATTACCTCATGCTACCTTTCTCCACTATGATTATATATAGGGTGATGGCTAATAGCTTGCAAGTTCTCAGATGCAGATATTCCACTGCTATGTCCACAGCCAAGACAAAAGGAAAACATATTCCTATATATAACACCAAACCCCCTCCAATAAATGGTTAATCTCCAAAAAGTAGCTTGAGCTGCCAACACCTGGCTGTTAGGATATAGTAGCACATGAATTGCTATCTCTAAAGACCCAAAATGCTCTCACTGGGGCTTACATTTCTCTAGCCAGAGCCGCCATCAGAAATGTCAGGGTCCCAAACAGCTGAAGTGCCTGCCCCCCTCCTGCCAACCACGCCCTTGTTAACCCCGCCCCCACCAACCTCATTGCCCCACCCACACCAACCCCATTGCCCCACCCCCACCAAACCCAGCCCCTATCCCTCACTAAGCCCAGCATTCCCCGCCAACCAACACCAGGAAAAACAAAATGCAGTTGCGCCATTGTTTTTGGATTTAGCTCTTGTTTGATTTTATAATGTACAGTTTATCTATATTGTGTGGGTCATTACATACACAGAGGCCAAAAAATACCGCTACATGATCACTGCAAATAACCACTATAATGTTACTGACCAAATTAGCATACCAAGACCAATATAATTAGAGATGGGCGAATTGATTCTAACGAAGTGGAATTCGTTTAGAATTTCAGGAAAACTTCAGTTCTAAACGAAGTCGAAGTTTGGGGTACTTCGGGTGAACGAAGTGTGCTTTTGATTGATAAAATGGCTGTGAGCACATGGCGTTAAATGGGGCAAAGCACTCTGGGAGGAAGAAGGACATAGCCTGCATGACTTGTGCATAGATGAAGCCAATCAGAGACCGGCGGGATTCTGTGACGTCACCGCATTATATAAGTCCGGGCGCGATGCTGGGAGCTCACACTGCTTTCACTGTGCTCATCGGGGAAGGTGCTGCCGTGGCTAAATAGCTCTTACTGAAGAACTGATTTTTATACAGCGATTTTTGGGGGTGTCTCAGCCTGTCTCAGAGGACTGCTTCTCTTAATGTTCTATTTCTGATTTTTTGGGTATTGGATCTGAAGTCCAGTGTGCGTCCACTGCAGCTGCAAAATACATTCAATATTCAAGTGGGATCTAAGCCAGTTCCTGTTGTATTATTTAAAGAAACAGCTTTTTTTACAAACAAATACCACTTCTTTTTTGGCTGCTAAATTCTTTGCGAATTTTACATCCGGGGGTTAATTTTTTCGGGGGACCCAAAAAACCGTTTTTTTTCCCCCGCCAAAAAAAAAATTTTTCCCTGTACTTAATTCACAAGCAAGGGTTTAATTACAATTTTTTCTCTTGTTGTGTGCGTAGGGAAACACGAAAAATTTGGGGAACCGCAAAAGGGTAATATTTTTTGTGGTGCTAAAAACTTTTTCGCAATTTACTTCCGGGGTAATTAAAGCGTTTTCAATTTTTCAGTAAAAAAACGTTTTTAAACCGCCCAAAGAAATTCTGCGCATAATTTATTATCCAAAAAGGTTCTTAAGCCCGTTTGTGCTTTTTTAAAATCCAGTAAAAACACAATTTTTTTAAACGGCAATACAAGTCAATTTTTCCTGCCTTTGTGGGCCCAAATTTTTACCCAAGGGTTACCCAATTTATGGGTTATTTTGGGAAAATACAGGGGGTATTTATTTTTAAGATATCTCAAACAGGTCTGTACATTTAGAACAAACATATGTCAGACGAGAGGGGGCGGCTTTTCACCTGGAGGGAAAGGGGCCCAAAAAACATTCCGCCCAGGTCCAGCACGCAAGGGACTCGAGCAGGGGTCACTCGGGAGGCCAAATGCGTGTCATCTAGCGGCCGTGTGTTGTTCAAACCCAAGGGTTTTATTGGTTGCTAGGCTCCCTTCCTCCAGATGACATTGAAACCCCACCAAAGTCGGTGGGAAGCAGACAAAAACCCTTATTTTGCATGGCCCGGGGGGGGCAGCGGCCCCTCACTCCCTAAAACCCCCTCTGCCCCACCCGGTTCCTCACCCGAATTAACTTTTGGTTGGGCTACCCACTATATAGCGAGGAGGCGTCAGCAGTTTCTTGGCGCGAATAAATGGGGCCAATATCCCTGCTTCTTGCAGTAGGCGGGAAAGTATAGATGTTGAGAGTGGAAAGGGAGGGCATGTTGTGGGGGTAGCCTCGCATACCAAAACCCCGGGGATAGGACAGCAGTGACGATGAAAACAAATAGATGTGATGTACCAAACCCCCAATTTGGGGGCCGGGTGAGGCAAGGGCTTCATCATTTTCAGCGGGCAGCGGCGGCCCAAAGGGGTTTTAAATCATTGGGACGGGCGGAAAACCGTTCCGGCCGGGGGGCAGTTCTTTGCGGGGAAACCCGGAGGGCCCAATGGGGAAGTAAAAATGTGGCGAAATGAACGGGGGGGAGTCTTTTGGAAAAAAAGGGGCCCTGGTAAAATCAGGGGAGGGGCCTGGGGAAACGTGGGCCCAGGGTGGTCCACGCCGCCCCAGCCAAAAAGGGGGCCCGAGGGTGGCCGCTGCCATTGCAGCCCGTCAGGCTTCACCCCTTGCGAAGGGGGCTGTTTTCTTTTTACTATCTCCCGGTCCAATTCCTGCTCCTCCTACCCCCTGGCGCCAGCATCGTTCAGGGGGCTTGCAAAAACAAAAAGTATGTCCAACCATCCAAGTCAAAGCGACGTACCCTGCCAAGTTTTTTGGGTGTCAGTCCCCCCCTTTTCCAAATGGGGCTCTGCACCGTTAAAAACTAATGGCTTGGCCGGCCGAGATGGAGAGTTCCAAGCCGTAATTTATTTTC